>OMNW01012519.1:0-12296 GCA_900303245.1 Selene dorsalis | reverse complement strand
ATAGGAGATAAGAGGAGAAAATGAAAACATGTTATATCATTGTCACCCATACATCATCAAGAAACTAGATACACGTATTCAAGTGGTGTACCAACTAGTACTCACGTCCTCATTTTGTTAATCTATACTTCACCTCTACATTTCAGATTACAATATTGTTATTAATTTATAATTATACAAAAGATTAGGACTTCACAGCAGATGAATATGCCTTTGAAAAGGACCATAGAGGTCTCATGGCAACTTACTAGATTAGTACATTTATAGATAGCACATATAAATATAATAGCATAATTTGCTGTATGTGCAAAACACAAATTCTTCAGAAATAATAATATAAAAACCTGACAGAGGCCATTCTCCTGCCAATGAAGTCTTTTTCTTTACTTAAACCAGATTTTGCATTTTGTGGTGTTGCTTTAAGGAGCCGAATCATCTATTACAATAATGACATTGTTAATAATACTGTATATTAAAATATCTTAATAATTGGTAGTTTTTACTTTTGACATTAACTGCCCACTTTTATATCAGTGTGAAGGACATATTGGTACCTTCACTTCACTTTATTCACGGTGCTGACCATAAAGCGGATGTTTTCCACTAGGTGCACTTCCGGATAGCTTAGCTAACGATAGCGGTTCAGACTAACTGAGAAAACTTGGGACAATGACAGTAGTACAGTAGCTGTTTGACCCGTCTGACAATGATGAACATACTGCTGATTGCCTTTCTGGCTCCTTGTTGGGTCGACGGTGCCATAAAGTCAAGAGTTACCACTGAGGACAGTCACGAAGAAAACCCTGAGTTTGGTGAGTAATTCAGCAAGCTAACCGAAGCTAACGCTAGCTTGAATGTAACGCTAACTGTCACTGGAATAAAAGCGTGAACGAGGATTGTTGTAAGATATTATCACTGATTTAGTTTTATTTTACTGTCTTAACCGATACAGCTGTTTAACCAAGGTGTTGTTAAATATTAAACCACTCGGTCCAGGCTAGTTGCTAACTTATATCGTATTCTCTCAGGTGAGGAGGCAGGTTGTTAGCACCGGGGTGTGGACCGTGACCGTGTTTAAAATGATCAATCCCAGTTTCTAATCGCTCGCGTGTGTCTTCTAGATGCTCTGAACGACGTCCTGTCGGACTTTGAGGTGCTGCCAGTGTCGGACCTCAAACTACACTCTGTACGGAAGAGGGACGTCCACACCCATTCCCACCTGGAGCGCCTGGTCAGCTTCTCAGCCCTGCACAGGTACATTAGCACCACCCATACCTCTGAATTAAGCCTGCCTCTGATTACTGTTGTTGTGATCTGTGTATATCGCATGGTAGGGGCACGTTTGAAACAGACAGACTCATAATTTAAAGCTGTGTTGAAGCTATTCTGCCCCTATTTGGCTAAAAAAAAACTTAATGGTTCATGTTTTGCCTTTGGTTGGGCCCATAAGAGATGAATGCTCTGCTTCTGTGTGCAGAGTTAGTCTGATGTGGGTCCATTTCCAAAGTTAGAATTTTATGAGGGAATATGTTTTACCTATCGTCCTTGATTTTTCTGTCTTGGATTGCTCAAGTTTGGTGTGCGTATTTGCACAGAAGTTAGACTAGGAATATTGATAATCGTCGACACTGGAGTCACACATTTGATGATTGAACCTGTTAACGTACTGTACATACAGGTATGCTTAAACATTAAAATGTATTAAGACAGCTTGGAAAAGTAGTCAACTTTAAATATCTAAAACATGTGATAAAATTTGGTGTTACTAAACAAAATATTTCCCATTAAATATTCTAATAATAAATCAAAATGAATATGACCAAACTCTTTACAGTATTGTAATTTTCTATTTTGTTTTTCTGATTTCAGGCATTTCAAGCTTTACTTAACCACCAACACAGACCTTTTCACTGACAATGTCAAAGCTGTGTTTGTTGATAAACATGGAGGAGAAAAAAACTATGATATTCAACGTCAGAATTACTTTACTGGACATGTTGTTGGTGAGTGGATGATTGATATGATTATGAATTCACCTGTTTTCCAAGTGCCTTAGCTTGTATGTGCAAAACAAGTAAAGCTCGGGGGAAACTAATTTATTCGAAAGACCATAATATGATGTATTTTGATAAAACAATAATCATTGATTGCTAAATATCAGCAACAACTAATGTTGAGCTGGTGATGCTTTGTTGATGATACTGACTGACACATTATCATGTTAATCAATTTGTGCACCTTTTCTTGATAGATTACAGGGTTTAATTACATTTGCATGTTTTTGTAATTGCAAGTGATTTGTGTTTATTTGCAGGAGAGGAGAATTCACGTGTTCAGGCTCACATAGACGGAGATGAATTTTCTGCTCACATTTTAACTGATGAAACAGAGTACAATGTAGAGGTAAGAAGCGCTCTAAAATCATGTCTCAAGTCTCAGTCAAAATCAGAGAGGCCATACTAATGTTCTTTAAGTTAATTCACTTGATTTTGGCTCCAAGCATTTTGAAAAAGGACTACACAGAGATATCTTGTAGATTATTTGTGTTTGAATACCATATTCCTTGTATTCTTCTGGGATATCTCTCTTCATTTAGGTCTCTATGTCCCTATCTTTCTTATTCCTGTTTGTTGCCATCTTGTTTCTCCAAACTTCTCTCCTCTGTTTGTCTCTCTCTCTCTGACTCTTCTGTCTTGCTTTCTAATACCACCTCTGTGTTTTTGGCTGCGCAGCCCCTATGGAGGTTTACAGATTCCCCAGTTGATGGCAGGTTGCTGGTTTATCGCTCCGACGACATCAAGAATCTGAGTCGCATCGCCTCTCCAAAAGTGTGTGGCTACGTCCACGCAGAGGACGTTCACCTGCTGCCACAAACTGCGAAGATGGACCAGGAGGCACAGGAGGTGGACCTGCAAAAGGGTGAGTTCTGCTGTCTGTTTACCTCGGTGGGGGTGGAGAGTCTTGCAAATTTGTTCACATTTGTGCCCATGTAGTGGTAATGAAGTGTAATTATATGAAGCTTTGAGATCGCAAAATCTGTTCCAGCCTTGGCTCTTTGCTCCTGTTTGTGGATGGTAACGAGTAGGTAGAGTAGGAGGATAACAAATGTTTAAGGTGGAGAGAAGGAAGGAGGAGGCTGTAGTAGTGACACAAAGAAGGTGGGTGTTAGATACTGTAACAATCACTTTAATAAAAGCCTTCTTATCTGTAAAATCTAGCCTATATTATGCACATACACACTGCTGACAAGTGGGTATTATGTAAGAGCCAGCTGCCTTTTGATTCTTTTGTGCTGCATTGGAAATGTAAAGCATATAACAGTGGTAATGTGCCAGAGGAGATATCTAAAACACCTCTCACTAGCTTGTGGTTGAAAGCACTCGTTGGGGAGATGAGGCGAGGTGAAGGTTCTTATGGAGGAGGCATTAAAATTCATGGAGGCTCCACTGCCCAATCAGATGACTCTGACTCGTCACTGGTCTCCCACTGCTTGTTGTGGAAGCCAGAGCTGTGCACACCCACACTTCTGAACATTAGAGAGCCAAGTGCACAGTATGATGTAATGTCTTCCTGTTGTGCTGATATTCCTCAGCTACTGTATGTTCAGGGGGGTGTAGTATGATTTGAGGCATGTCTCCAGAGCTCCTGGTTGAATTCACAAGTGTCCTTTGTATATTTTATGATAATTTTATGTCACTATTAACATTTAACACCCTGCTCTGGAGCTGGTATAATGATGTTGGAATTATTAGAGCTACAAATAATTAATCATATTATTTCCATGGTCGATTAATCTCAATTAAATCATAGTTTGTAAAAAATGTAAGCACTAAGCACTAGCTGGATACCCAAAGCAACAACATGTCACAGTTTATAAGTGAAATCTGCTTCAGGTTATTGGTTTAGGTGACCTGATGTTGAGTTCAAAATATACAGACGGCCTCATTCACATGTGATATTGTACACTCAGGAGTCTTCCTTCCAGTAAATGGTAGTTTAATTCTGGTTTTAAGAACAGAGACAAAGTTAAATCAGTTCATTTGCAAACAAAAAAGAAGACATGTTGCTAAATGTGAAAATGAGGGCAATTAACAACGGGATACTGGAGCATGGCCTCATTGTTTTAACTTCTTAATGTCCTTATGTATCTGTCTTTATGTAAGATTACCCATGACTGCATGTGATGCTGTGTGATGGTTTGTGTTTTTTTTTTTTTTTAATGCCTTCGCTCTGGGGACAACTAGGGCCAGAAGATATATGTTTTCACATTGTCCATCTGTCCTATTCTCATGAATGCAACGTTCCAATAATAGAATGAGGGAGCTTCAACTTTAGCATGAACATTCACGTGAATTTAAGGATGAACTGATTTCATTTTGTTGGGCAAAGGTCAGACTGTGATCACACAGAATGCGTTTTTAGGCATAACTCAAGAATTCACTAAAAAATTCATCCAAATGGTTAATATTTTATGTAATCCTGAATCCATGCTTTTCTTTACTTTATCCCTGCTTCTGTCTTGTAGAGTTTCATCACAGAGACAAAAGACATGTCCACGACCACAAGAAAAATACCTGTCCCCTCCTGCTAGTCGCTGATTACCGATTCTTTAGACACATGGGCCGTGGACAAGAGAGCGTCACTCTAAACTACCTGGTCTGAATTTATGATCCTTCATGCAAAATGTCATTCAGTTGAGCAAAAGACATGATAAGGTTTCATAGATTTCATCACTCTTGGTACGTGACTCTTTTTTTTTCTGTTCCCCCTTTAGATTGAGCTGATTGATCGAGTCGATGACATTTATAGGAACACAACCTGGGATGATGAGTTCAAAGGCTATGGGGTTCAGATCCATCAGGTACGTGTGGCTGACTGTGTGTTGTCATATGGTTGACATCTCACTCACTGACCAATTTGTAGGACTGCGACATCAGACATGACTGATCCCAACAGCATGATAGCCTTGTTTTACATCATGTCACTCCCGGAAGTGAAACTGAGAATAACACAACCCCTCAGTGAGTTTGAGAACTGCATTTGTAGGAGGAACTGAAAGCTTTTGTGTGTGCCTCGCGGGGTAATTTAATTTGTTCCACGGGCTTTGGGGAATGAATGGAGACACTGTTTGTCATACGATGAGTCGTGGGTTTTCTCACTGAGAAGATATGCATTCATTTAGCTCCTCAGAGTTGTATTGAATTTTTCTTCACCCCAAAGTCAAGGAAAACTTGTAATGTGCTGCTTTTTAAATTTTCCCAATATCTTTGGGAAAATATGATACTAACTGGCTGCGGTCATATGATCCTTATTTAAATATGTCAAATGTATGTTATGACAGGTTTGGGTTTAGGCCACTTTTAACAGCCTGTGTTATGGTTAACTGTAATTCATCAGTCATTTGAGAGATAAATGTGCTCAGTGTGTTTTGTGTTTTGAAATCTTTTCAACTACAACAGCTACCGCGAAATGATGATTTGTTTGAATAAGCTTTGATTAAAGCCTTTCATTAAAATTATATTATCCTGTAATTACACATGAAGAATTAAAATCCTTGGTTACTACTCCCAGATCATCATCAACAAGGAGCCAACAGAGGTTCCCCCTGAACTTGCAGGCACCACCTGGGTCCACTATAACATGAAGGACAGTCCTGTTTGGGAAAAAGAGGTCTGGGATGTGAAGAAACTTCTGGAGGTAGGAGAATGAGTCAGAGACAGAGTAAAGTAGAGGCAGACAGCAGGAGGTACATGAAAGGGAGTGGAGGTTTGAGAAATACAGTGGGGGAATTTAATCTGTTTAACACAAATATATTTAGAAGTACCTATGTGTTGGTTCATAAATAATAAGAAATGTTGGTGGTAATGTCTCACTCAAAATTATAACTAACTTAAAAACTAAAATGTAAGGGATCATTAAGATGGTTTCATCTCAAATACAATTTTATCTGCAGTTTGTGTGATCAACATTGCCGTCTTACGTGAAATTGAAGTTATTCAGGATTTCAGAGATAATGTTACAAATATGTTCATTTCCAAATATAATAATATTCTTGTCCATATCATTTGTCTAGTTTTTTTGTATACGTAAATGAATTATGTACAATTGTTAGTACATAATAGTTCTTGTGTCTCTCAGCAATTCAGTTCAGACATAGCTGGCAACGCCTCCACTGTGTGTCTGGCTCACCTATTCACCTACCAGGATTTTGATGAGGGCACGCTGGGGCTGGCCTATGTCGCTCCCTCCAAAGCTCAGGCCCTGGGTGGCCTCTGCCCCAAACGTAAGGACACAGCCCTAAGAGGCACAACGCTCTTGTTTTCATAAATTAAGTAGTACATGCATATAAAAGCATCTATAGCACACAACGTCTGCTTTACAACATCAGTGGTATATTTTACAAAGTCACCATGCTCTGTTTTCCTGCTTGTGTCTGTCACACTTGAGAAACCATGTCTATTTCTGCAAGCTACAGTCATAGGAAGTGAAAGTGGTTGAGCAGACTTGTGAACTACTGATATGGGAGTAGCCAGAAAGGGCAAGAAAGTGGAGCAAAGGCCATGACATTCAAAGAGAAAACTGCATGTTGGAAGCTCAGGCTTTTGAAATACTAACAACTGATACTGATATCTTTCTTAAATTGTGCCATTTCGTAGCTTACTACCCATCTCTCTCTGCCAAGAAGCCCAGTTACCTCAACACAGGCTTGACCAGCACCAAGAACTATGGCAAAACCATCCTGACAAAGGTCAGTTTTACTCAATTTCTCAATCATCATCTTTGACTAATTTAATTACTGGGTGCATGCAGTTTCAGTCAGGATGTTATGCAACATGTCTCCCAGCCAAGTTGAAAGCGTAAGTGGAGCAGACGCACCTTTTTGTGTGGCTGATATGAGTAATGATGTTAACCCTGCTATAGTTTTCACACTTCAGGTATCAGTGTGTTGCACACTCCATGTCACAGTTTTAGAGCAGTCATTTCAGTTAGAAGGACTTTTTTTTTAATCTGGGGCTTTACTGTACACTGTATAATCCAAACTTTATGATAATATAAAGCTGGTGAAAGTGAAAGTGAAATTAGTATGTGAAAAACACCAGCAAGGCAAAGTTGCTTGATATAATTTTTGTTTTGTGTTATTTCATCTTCACTGATCATAGATCTGGTTGTAAACCATCTCGTTGTGTCTCTGTTCCATCAGGAAGCAGATTTGGTGACCACTCATGAGTTGGGCCATAACTTTGGAGCTGAGCACGACCCAGACAACATCCCTTTCTGTGCTCCCAGTGACGACCATGGGGGGAAGTTTGTCATGTACCCCATTGCTGTGAGCGGAGACCATGTTAACAACAAGGTGCAGACAAAAAAAAAATATTCAAGAAATATATTTAACCTTAGCAAATGTGATCTGGCTACATCCACACTATCATTTTATAGTTTTAAAATACATTGAACATTTTCAGCCCCTCAAAGCACCTCCAGGCTCGCATTTTAGTACTGACGGGGAAAAATGAAGACTTGAAAAACATGATGCAGACACGTTCACTTGCTTATTGGGTATCATCGTTCAAGACGCATGTTTCCCGATTTGTCCTTCTAAGCAACGTATTGCAGAGTAGATGACCTGCCTCCTTTTAACTTTGTAGGTATGTGTTAGTCAGTGAGGACTAACATCATTTTATTGTAGTACTAAAACTGCTCATTTGGCCATAGGGTTTCATTTCAAAACACCATTTTAAAAATCAAAACATGTTAGCATATATGTAGCCTCAGTTAAGACAACACATTGAGTTAATGACGCAAAGTGTAATGTGAGGTGTGAATGCCATTTCTAAATGGGTTGCTTCTGCAGTGTGTTAGATAAATGTGAGTCACAGTTGATTTTCATTATGACAGACAGTAAATGTACTGTACCTCCTCTGCTTTTGGCCTCAACAACTTATATGCATTTGACTTTTGCAGCTTTTAAAGATGAAAAATGCTGTTGATTAACAGGTGTGACTTGTTGTGCACACTGGGAAGTCTTGATATATATATTCAACAGATTAATAGATAGACAAGTAGATTTTGAGTCCTGTCAGTGTGAATTAATTAAAATTCATTTATATGGCTGTAAATTCACCCTTTATGCACTCGGTGCTCTTTTTCAGAAATACAATTGTTTCACTGTATATTTTATATGTGCAGTTCTTCATGTGAGTAAAGAGCTGCTGGAAAGTAACGTATCATTCTCACCATCAGTTTACATCGCTGAGTAGAAAGCTTCAACCTCTAGCTAATGTCTAACCTCTGTCTACTTCTCCTTCCCGCCCAAAGCGTTTCTCCAACTGCAGCAAGATCTCCGTAGGAAAGACATTACGTTTCAAGGCACCAATGTGCTTCAAGGAGAGGAACAGCAAGGTATGTGGGAACTCCAGAGTGGAGGATGGGGAAGAGTGCGACCCTGGGCTGCTCCACCTCAACGATGACCCCTGCTGTTCAGCTGACTGCAAGTTCAGAGACAAAGCACAATGCAGGTATGAGACTCAAAAGAAAATGTGTTCACACAACCATCAATCAAGTGTAAATCCACACTCAACATCAAATTAGTTTACATATAATAACATAACGAACAAGGCAGTCTTGGTTATTAGTTACACACACAGATGAATTCATATGTGTCTCCACAGTGACAGAAACAGCCCCTGCTGTAGCGGCTGCAAGTTTGAGCAGGCGGGAGTCAGATGTCAGGAACCCATCAGTGCTACCTGTAAAGGCCTTTCCTCCTGCACAGGTGAGCACCACCTGCTGGTTAAATACAAGTACTGCACCAGTCACAGGAAGGCTGATCGCCTTGACATTTGGCACCATTTGTATCGACTGTAAACGGTAAAAATGCTGTGAAAAACTATTTTTCTTTGCCATTCTTTGTCATCTTAGGCAACAGCAGTAAATGTCCACCTCCTGAAAATGCAGCTGATGACACGGTGTGTGTTGACAATGGCCGCTGTCTCAATGGAGAGTGCAACCCTTTCTGTGAGGCCATGCAGAACCTTCAATCCTGTGCCTGCAACGGTAAAATATGTTCATTTGTTTCAAAATGTGCAAGAGCCTTTAACTGATAAAAGCTTTGCGTACATTTTCCCAGTGACATTGTGGATCCTGATGAACAGCTCAAGGAATGAATGGTCCAAAACTGCTGGCTATAGAAGCCTTTCATAAATTCGTTGAATAAATTAAAATATTTTGTTTAGTCGGTTGTGCTTTGCAGTCTCTAAAAGAATGAGCCTTGTCCGAGTGAATCTTTTAATCTCTGCTCTGAAGGACAATATGAAGGTTATCATGTCAAACCATATGAATTACTTTTATTGATCCTCTCTCCTGTTTCCAGAAACTGAGGACTCCTGTAAAGTCTGCTGCAGGAGAGATGGCATCTGCTCTCCCTTCACCCAGGACGATGGCAGCTTCCTTTTCCTTCGCAAAGGAAAACCGTGCACTGTGGGCTTCTGTGACGAAGGCGTGAGTCCCCACACTTTTCATAACTGTCAGCTCTGTAGACAAGTTATCACTGATCACTGAAGTGCATGAATGTTACAATGAGATAATTGATTTTGCCTTTGTTTGTTAACCCTCTTGTTAAACAGGGAAAGTGCATGAAGCAGGTGCAGGATGTAATCGAAAGGTTGTGGGATTTTATCGACAAGCTGGACATTAACACATTTGGTAAGTTGGTTAAAATAGACTGCTTTTACATTTTAAACGATGTGAAATATTATCTAATATTTCCACAACCCCTGAGGAAACGAGAAACGAGTTTTTATTATTAATGACCATCGTATCCGTGAGTCAAGTGCGTACAAACTGAGTCTTGCCTCTCCATCAGGGAAGTTCTTGGCTGATAACATAGTGGGCTCAGTTGTGGTGTTTTCCCTCCTCTTTTGGATTCCTCTCAGTATCCTGGTTCACTGTGTGGTAAGAAACTTTCACTACTTCCTGTTATCGACAGTCTTCCATGAACTGCTTGACCTTTTTGGATTGTTATCATTGTACCTCCAGTTGGCTGATTTTATCCCTTTTGCTTCAAGTGCTGACAGTTGTGTCCTGTTTGTGTTTCTTTTTACAGGACAAACGACTTGACCAGCAGTATGAAGAGAACACAAAGGCATTCTACTACCCTCCAAGTGTAAGTTCCTTCTCTGTCTTATGCTCATTAATGATCCTGAGCTCTCGCCTTGCTGCCACACTAACCAAACTAATACAGTCCCAATGCTTTTTGACAATGCTCACACCTTTAACAGTGAAGGGAGCATGAAGATTTATTGTTAACGATGAGATACTTCTTTTTTTCTGAGCCGTTTAATGATCTCTCCATGAGCTGTCACCACTATAAACTAGGTGTTAACAACATCAATGCAGCCGTGATCCCACTGAGAGTGAAATTGCACATGTTATCTGCTGTGTTTGATAGCGGGTAAAGAAAGCTTAAAATGTAATATGTAAGATATATATAAAAATATAGAAAATTGAGAAACTTAAAATAGCTAAATGACTGGTTTTTCATAGTTTTTGGAAAGTAATGTATTTATTTAATTTAAAAGTACTTCGAACCTATTTTCTCAATCAGTTTCTTTACTATGAGGGTTAGAAGAATGATCTGTTGTAAAAAAGTTGTCGTGAGATTCTGCACACCAGAGAGAATTTAAACATTTATCAAAATGTAATAAGAATTGAGGGGTTGTTTGTTTTCAGGTCACCTATCACTTAAATCAAACAATTAGTCAAAATGTTATTGACAAAACTGGAGATCTCCTTCCAACACGTTCTAAGACTTGAAATTAATGTTAGGACAAGTCCATAATTTGTGTCTTATGCTTTCACTAGACATGATATAACAATTTAAGAGCATTGAAGAAATGCCTTTCTTTTTTTGTCTAACATTCAATTTACTCCAAAGCTGAAGACAAGTCTTATATTTAGATCATTCTTAATATAGAAGATTTAAAGTAAAAAACTCACAGTCTTAAACATACAGGGGCAGGACCACAGTCACTAAGTTGAGGCAATACAAACCAGTGGTCAGTTGTCCATCACTGTCTCTGCTGGGTTCAAGCTGCAAATGACCTGTCCATCACTCTTTGCCTTGGCTGTTTCCGTTCTCATTGGAACTGCAGCAGATGGTGGAAGTTTGTAGTAGAGCTCCCGCCATAGGTGAGTGCGTGTGCAATGGCTTGGTGTTGCAATGGGTTGCCATTGAGTCCATGATGATGCATGGTCAGTGGCCCATGTTTGGGATACTCCTGCAGTCACTGAATCCTTGATGTAATCACTGATCTAGCAGCACGTTTCCAGCCCTCAAACTCACCTGTGTCTTTGATCTGAGAAGAACGTTAGAGAGGCTCAAACTAAACCCCTAAGTATGACTGAATAGCTGTAAGTGTGTCCTCTGCACAGATGAACGTGTGTCCTTTACACAGAGGACATCAGTGCAGAGTCACTGCCTGATCAGAAATTACCTCAGGAAAGCAAGATTGCATTTGTGGAGTATTCAAACAGAGCGAGGACCAAACAGGTTGCACCTTGTTGTCATTTGTGAAATCGGATGCAGTGTGTGTCAACATTTTACGTTTGCATCTGCTGCTGTTCAAAGCCACAAAAAGACGAGGGTGATGTCCATTAGGTGATTGTTTCTGTTTTGTTTTTTTAAATCCATTCTTTTTCTTTGTAATGGCTGTCTGCACTTTGTCCAGTGGTTTGATTGGGAACATAGGGAGACTGAGGGATCGATTCCTCTATAGACGTTTCTCACTGCAGACATTTTCATGTCCAACTACTAACATTGATGACGGCTTAATTCCATTTATTCCAGTAAATTCTGCTTGTTGGCTAAATATGCACGATAGCAGGGACCTGGTGCTCTTAAATGAACTGCAGCCATTATTCATCTTAGTATGAACTCAGCTACTTGACTGGACTGAATGTCTGCTGTGAGAAAGGTTTCTTTTATTCATTCCCACTTTTACTGGGGGAATTTTGAATGCTAATGGGGCGGAGATAGCAAATATTAAGTGACTGTATCTTCAGTATATTGGAAATGAATATAAAACTACTGTAAGTCACAATGCAAAGCTGTAAGGATCAGGATAAATATCTGATGGTCTAATTTAAACAGTGTAGTAAAAAGGGAATGAATCTCACCTCAGTCAGAGACAGACAGCTGTGAGGTGCCTCTGTCTAATATGTTTGCGCTTTGCAGAGTCAAGAAATGCTGAGCAACCTCGAGTCAGCGTACGTGCGCATCGTCAAGCCTCCTCAGCCTC
>OMNW01012518.1:4593-14769 GCA_900303245.1 Selene dorsalis | reverse complement strand
TTACCCCTCTAAGTCCTTTATAATCACATTTGCCTCCTGGAATTTGCATAGAGGTTTTATGTTGTGTTCTGTTTATTTACATTTTTACACTGTATGTTTGTATTTTGTAGGTTCAATGTCTACAAAGATTACAGAAGAGCCAGAAAAAATCTCAGGTTGGTGTGGTCTTTTAGAGGGTGCCCCATTTTACTTTCCTGTGCTGTTTTGTAATTTGTTTTTAATTTCATTTTATCATTTTTGTTGCACAGTTGCTTGTCAGACAACTCTTTCGTTACCTTTGGCTTTTGATTTGGAGAAAGTCCTAGGTAAGCCTAAAAAAAATGCCAGCACAATCAAATGAGAGTGTGACAGAGTAGTCTGTCATCAAGTCCTGAATGTTTGTCTGATTTGGTTCTACCTTCTCCGCAGGTGAATATTACCGCAATCAGGAAGCATGCGATGCCATGCAGGAGAGTCTCAGTTCATCATCCTTGAGACGAAAGCTCTTCCTGGATGGTCAGGGCAGTTACAGTGGCTCTGACAGCTCCAGCCCACCAAGCCCAGAGAGAAGCCACATCAGGCAGGGGAGGTCCTCTCTAACCCCAGGAGAGGAGGCTGTTGGACGGTCTGAGGGAGAGGCTTTATCATCTATCTTCTCTTCTCCTTTACCCTGTGGTGTGTCAGCTCCGACTCCCTCCACAGTGAGTTGACAACCAAAATGATATCAAATATCAAATGATTGTTTTGCCTTCCTGGTATGTACATTTTACAGTTCAGTTTCTGTCTGTACAGTGGCCTCCAATGTTTTGGAGGCCACTGTATAGGGTTAGGGTCCATTTTTTGGACACTGTCCGATTTGGATAAAACAATGTAAGTTACATTAATTAAATTAAAAATGTATCTGCATTGCCTCAACTACAGGGTCAGTTCTCTTCGAGCCCCATCCAGCACGGCTGCTTCCGGGACTGCAGCCTTGGCAGCATCAGTAGCCCTATGTTCCCTGACCGGTCGTCTCCTGCCGGCCTGGCCTCTCCCACAATTTCACCTATTGTTGCACATACAGCACACACACCCATCGGCTCAGGTAAGGTTTTTGTTTTGCAGCTCAGACCAAAATATACCATCAAGATTAAAGCAGAATTTAACTTAACTCAAATTTTAGGCAGTGTTGTGATTTCATGAAATAACGAATGAATTACTGAATCTGTGTTCTTTCTTTAGCTGAGAGGAAGCAGGCGAGCAATTTGACTCCACGTGGCACTCCCCTTGAGGTAGATGTCACTTCCAGCAATGAGAGCCCATTTGTTGAGGGTTGCTCTCCCATTCGTTGTTGCTCCCCACACCAGCTCCACTGCCACAGTGAGCCCCAGCACAATGCCAGACCCAAGCCCAGGCCCAGAGTCCGCTACTGGGCCTCCCCTCCACTCATCTCCCCCATCCTCAACCCTAAGCTCCAAGACCATCAGGAGGCTGAGGACCCTCTCCCCCCCTCCTCTTCTTCTCTCCCTTCTATGGATCTAGATCCATCACCACCCCCGGCACAGGACATTCACCCCACTAACACTGACAGTGTTGTTCTGGATCCTACGGAACCTGTGAAAATGGAGGAGGGCAAGGAGATGGGGGTGGAGGAGAGGTTGGAGGATGAAGAGGAGGAAGCTGGAGGGCTTTCAGAACAGCTGACCAGCTCTCGTATGGGCAATGTGTCAGCAACAGAAAGCTGTCACATGTTTGTGTCTATACTGGCAGAGGGAAGCAGCATACCCTACGATTCCAGCATGCAGGTGTGTGAGCAGTGCCACTCAGTATCCTACTTCACTGTATATTCAACTTATAAATGAGTAATTCTAGTATTTCTTGTTGATTATTGGAGATTGCAGGACTAAATATTTCTAATGGACTTCTTTTTTTGGTTTGTTCAGGTGGACAGTGGGTACAATACCACATCAGCAGGCACTGCAAGTCTTATTGATGGCCTCAGCTCTGATTGTCAAAGTAAAGAGTCCTTCAGTTCAAACCTGGCAGAAGAGGCCTTTACTAGACACACTAAAATAAAGGTAATCTTTAAATATATTTAATATTTGTATAAAGAGCACAGTTGGTTCTGATTTTTGTATCAAGATGGCAAGAGGAAAAGATCAAAATGCCAGAAAGAGGGTGTTGGTGGGAGCTTCACTCAGAGACTGCTCAATTGGCTGTAAAGTGATGTCTGTGTTTAGATCTATGGGAAAGATATGAGTAATTAAGGCTGGAAATCTGCGTTTGACACATTTGATGACTGTGATGCTTGTGCATTAGTGTGATATGTAAAGAAAAATAAGAGCAGCTCTTCCTCAGCTGACTGTGAATGTCAGTGAAAGGACATGATGAGACTATATCAGCAAGATCTGTTCGTCGACAATCACACAGAGAGAGATATTATAGGATTGCAGCTGAATAAACCCCTCATTACAATGCACATTTGGTCTAGAGGGACGTGGAAAAAGTGATATGATCAGATGAGTCATCCTTCATCACAAGTAGGCGAGTGCATGTGTAGTATAGAACAAGAGAATGGTACAGCCCTGTATGTTTGACCCCTGCAGTGAAGGGATTTGGTAGCTTCCTTAAGCTGTCGGGGGCATTTTGCTGGCATGGTTTGGCTCTAGCTGTGTACTTAAAGGGAAGGATGATCATCTTTTTATCGTATGATGATGCATTTCTTCAAAAGACCACTCCTGATGGGAGTGGTCTTTTCTGGGATGGCCAGTAGTTTGGTCTCCGCAAAACATCAAAACTATTGGTTTTTCCTTTTCATTTGGTAACCTGTGTTAAAATACTTTTCTATCTTTAGGGAGCGTCATTGTACATGTAGAAAAATCTGTTAGTTTTAAACTTGTTATTTTCATCTAACTCTTATTTTCTGTTTTTCAGGTATTCTATCCCCACCACTGAGCTGCCTGACTGGCATATTCAAAGGGACGCTTGTTCCAGTGGAGGCTTAACATGATAATTTTGCAATCAAATATAACAATGTTTACACTATGTTTGAAACTTTTATGTCAAATTTAATATGGTTGGGGTCTACTGACTGTTCAATGAACAATCAACGTAAGTGAAGTGGTTATTTGTTCTGTTTCGGTTGAAGTTTTCTGACTGAAGGTAAAGGCTTGTGTGTCACAGATCAGAAGGGAGAGGACCAAGCTGTTGCACATGCAGTCCTATTGTAAAACACTTAAAATCTACACTTCTATAAACCCAGAATACTGGGCTAGTAAAGGGGAAAATAAGTAATTTCTGTATTGAACTTGCACAACAGTAACCTCCTTGAATGCTATATTGATGCTTTTGCCATGTTTTGAATTTATTTTGGTGCTGACATGATCGACCTGGTAGATCCTGACTTTAAGATGCCATCAGATTTGTACTGTATGCTTTTATAAAACTGTTTATCATGATTTTTTTACATGACGAGCTTTTTTTTCTTTTATCAAATGAGTTAAAAATTGTTAAAATTCAGGTTATTTGTGGATCTTACTTGGATTGTTAGAATATTTATTCCAAGGTAAGACTTGCTGAATAATGCCACTTGATAAAGCTGATTGAGCCATTTTTTTAAAAAAACAAAAATTTCTATACTTAAAGCATGGGCTGGATTGTTGTCACATTAAATTGACTTGAATTCTTTGACTTGAACACTTATTTTCAGGATCAGTTATTTTTGACTTGATGGTTTGGTCCACAAATGAGACACAACTCAGGTGTGAGCTCCAAATAAAAATTCACTGACATTTATTGTCACTCCATTGCATTGTGACATTTCTCAATATTGTGATTAATGATTATGTTCAAATTATATTTCACCAAAATGTCATAGAAAAAATACAGCAGACAGCCTTTCAGAATTATTAAGCTATATTAAGATAAATATGTTTATTTAGTAGAACTAAATTATTTCAGTGGATGTATTGACAAACCCAAAAAACCATACATGTAAAAACAAACACTTTAATAGTTTACTGTTGGTCACTGGACATGTTATGCTACATTTGTAACTTGCATGTGTTTTCAGTCATATAAAATGACAAGTGTAAGAGCAGAGTGGTTTCACTGTGGTAGATGTATTAAAATACTTGCTCTGAGTATAACAGTAAATTGTGTCCTTTCATCGAAAAGTCCAATCTGGCTCTGTTGTAGACTTATAGGATTTCATCATGTGGAAGATCAGCTGATGGCTGTGGTGAGTCACTCAGTTGCTTCCTCTGTCAGCGGTCCAGTTTTGCTTTCTTGGCCTGTGGTTCAACGTCTGGGGCTGGGACACTCACACCAGGAATCTGAAATAAAAACAAATTACTTTTACAAAGTCCTGAAGGAGATGGATGAAATGTGGGGTAATCTTGATGAATTTTGCCATAAAGACAAACTGTGCTTTTCCTTTAGAATAGTCTTAGATACTAGAATTGATCATCTGAAGCACAAACCAGGTAAGGGGCTGAGAAATGTCTTATGGTAAAACTAAAGATGGAAAAGGCATCCATAATGGTACCAGAGATGAAGCCAGTATTAAGAAGTAAAACCCATGTCCACTGGAGTCGGTCCTTACCACAGGGTCAATCAGAGCCATGCGGATCTTCTGGTGCTGAATGTTGGAGGAGTCCAGGCTGATTGTGACCTTCACCTTGTCAAATATGTGGAAGGTGTGTTGCTCCACTTGGAGAGTGGGACCCTAAACATACACAGAGGAAACATTTAAACACTGTTCTCTTTCTCTCTGTAAAATGATTTGAAATATAAGTGTTTAGTGTTTATACCTCTTCATCAAAAACAAGGTTTGGGCCGGTTTTGTCTTTGGAGTCAAAGAAGACCGTTCCTTCGAGGCCAAACTTGGGGATGAGAACGATGATCGCATTCTTACGCACAAACAGGACGAATCCCTCTTCGTTAAGAATGCCTCGGCTCTTGAAGAACAGCTGCAAAAAGATGATTTGTATTAGAGCATTGTGTTTGTAGTTTAAGTTTTACTAAAACCAGTGTAGACATCAGTCAAATCTATATCACCATGGTTAATGATTTCTGTTGTAAAAACCCCAAACCCCAAGTCCAGGTGTTTTACCTGTGTGTGGAAGGCTACAGATGCTCTCTGTGCATACTGAGCCATTTTGTGTCTGTAGTTGAGGTTGTTGCAGAGGGCTGACTGCTTGTGTTTGTCCATCAGATCTGAGTAGGTGCTGTCTGCTCCTATGGCCACTGCCAGGAGGCGGTGGACTATTATATCTGCGTACCTGTGTAGGAGAGCAGATGGACATGGTTGAAAAAGAGGGAGGATGAAGGGAGCAATTGTGCCCATTCATTTGCTATAAATGCCCGACCCCACATATTTAGTCTAGATCTCCTTTCGTACCTCCTGATAGGTGATGTGAAGTGTGTATAAATGGGTGAAGCGAGGCCATAGTGGTGGAAATCGCTGTCCATGCCAGAACAAAAATAGACAGCCTGCATCATGCAGCGAGTGGCCAAGATGCGCAGTAGCGTGTTGAAGTACGGGAAGCCATCCACCTTGGCCACATCCAGAGAGTCAGCCAGAGCCTTGGCTGAATCTGTGTGGATCTCCACATCCTGACAAGAAACAGAAACAAAAGTTCTGACACATTAAACATACTTGAGTAATTATATTCATATATACATAAAAACATATACATCAAGCCCTGTACATATAGATGTATTTGCTGACCTTTTTATTTTATTTATTTTATTCATTTTCAAAAATGGGACAGTACATATTCTTGAACATTAAAATTGTAAATGTGAGATTGAAGCCACCTGGCTAGTTTCCATCTCTTGTCCCATTGGCTGGTAGTTAATGGATAAAAAAAAGACAGACATCACTTTTTATCACTTTTTAATGCTAATAATGTGTACTTGCTTTAAAGGTATGAAAAGCTCTATACATATAGTTTGCTATACCTTTAATCACACTGTGAACATTCATATATCCTTGAGGGCTCTGACCCTCTGATTTACTGGGTTGTTTGCTTCTGTGCCTGCAAATTGCTTTGTACAATCCATCTGTAAAGCATCTCGTCTCAGTATATTCATCCTAATTTTGTGTGTCAGAAGTCACTTTGAATTACGTAACACCATCCCCTTTTCATAACAGAGCTAATGAATCGAATTTGTTCAACAAATAAGCATTTCCTTTGAAAACCAAAGCTGTTTTTCTGCAGGGCCATCTGTCTTTACTCACTCACCTTGGACTTTGCAGCCTTAAGCAGGATGTCATAGTTAGATGGAGGTGGTGCTGGATGTTTCCTCAGCAGAGCGCACTCTGAGAACTCATCGTAAATCTTCTGGGCAACTGAAATATTGGCCAACAACATGAACTCCTCCACCATGGAGTTCGTCTCCCTTATAGCAAAGAGATGAGTTTATTTAGATACAGTATGACCACAATAACACAGTATGACAAAATGAGATACACTAAAAAAAAGTGATTTAATAGAGAAAAGGATTTCAAAAAGGATTCTGCTGAGTGCTCCTTTTTGAAGTTACCTACATGAGCTCTTTGGTCTGGAGGTCGATGGGGTCGTGGGTTTCACTGTCTATGTGGAAACGGACCTCTAAAGATGACAGCGTCAAAGCCCTGAGGGACATTGAATATAACATAGAATGTAACATACACTACCAATCAAAAGTCTTGACACACTTTCTCATTCATTTTTTTTTCTTTATTTTTATTACTTTCTACATTGTAGATTCAAATTGAAGACATCAAGACTATGAAGGAACACATATGGAATTATGTAGTAAACAAAAAAGTGTTAACAGAGCAGAATATGTTTTATATATTAGATTTTTTGAAGTAGTAGTAGTTCCTTCATAGTTTTGATGTCTTAAGTATGAATCTACAGTGTAGAAAGCAATAAAAAGAAAGAAAGACGACTGAATGAGAAGGTTAGTCCAAACTTTTGACTGGTACTGTATGTTTCATGATACAGCTAATTTAAATATAAACATGTATAGACACATAGAATAAAAACACATGTAAAAAGCTGTTTTGCCTACGGCATTTAAATGCAGCATCAACTGCTGTCCCCACCCTTTCTCTATCCTCTGCCTCTTGAGGATTTTGGCTAGTTTGTTCAGACCCCGCAGGCTCTTGGTGGTATCGTCATTCTTAGTGGTGTCATCGATTCTCATCTGAGCCTCAGCATAGGTCAGAGACGCCTGCACCAGATCACATGGTCACATAGAGGGGAAAATCAAGAGGAAATGAAGATGTTATGAAAATAGTGATATATCTGATATCAATGTACAGTACATGCTTGTATGTGTGAATGTTGGTACTGTACCTTGGAGTTAATGACACTTTTTGTGAAGCGTGTCTTCAGGATTTCAGCCTTGTGGTTCATCTCCCAGATACATGAGAAAGCCAGCCTAGAGAATACAAGAAACAAGAGTCAAACACGATCTTAAAAATATTGAGAAATTACAAAAATAGCCATATAGAAATATTTTAGGTTGGTGTTTAAGTGTAAATAAAGCACACTGAACTCATCGAGCAGTTTGAGGAGAACTGGAGCACTGACAACCCTGTTTACTGAACAAGTGTGTGTGAATCTGTGTTTGTAGTTCAGTCCTCACCTCTCCACATTGGAGCGTAGAGAACAAAGGTTGGAGCTGAGCAGCTCGGGAACCATGTCTATCCTCTGTTGGAAACATCAAAACAGATGCAATTTTCGCTGAATTTAAGCCTCGCCATGAAGTTGTAATTCTGATGAAGACATAACATTAGGATTCAACTGGGTGTGTCCGTGTCTCCTCACCTTGCCACACAGGTAGACTGTGGTTCCACGGTTGGCAGCCTCTTTGTCTAATGCGTTGCCAGGTCTGATAAAGTGACTGACATCGGCAATGTGGACCCCAACCTACAGCAAACAAAGGGCACACGGGGACACTACATGAACTATAAGCACTAATAACTCGTACTGTTACATAATCATGTTTGTGTGGAGTTAGTGTACCTCAAGGTTTCCGTTTTCCAGCTCTCTACAATGCAGAGCATCGTCTATGTCTGTACATCCTGGAGGATCCACGCTGCAGACTGTGAGCTGCCTCAGGTCCTCCCTCCTCACCATGTCCTGTACCGCACATCCATATTAATATACTGTACACACTGACCTGCAGTACACATGCAGTATGTGCATTCAAATTATAGACTAACAGTTTCAGTAATAAATGCTTGACAAAACAGTGTTTTCCGTTACCTCTGGTGTGATGGCCCATGGCATCTTGGGCAGGAAACTGAGCACAGCCTGAGAAAAGGCTTGATGAGGGACATCGTGCTCCAGCAGCAGAACCTCCTGCTCTGTGTCCTTATCTCCTGCACTGCCCAGGCTGCGCACAAAGTGACCCTAACAAAGAGGAAAAAACATTATTTCTGTCTGTGGACAAAATGTTTGTGTTTTTATGCTCATTACTATGTGTCCTGCCAGGGAATTGTGGTAAATATTGAGAAAATGAGCAATTCAATTTTCAGTCAAACTTTGGCGTGAGGATATGTAAACATTCACAGAGGGATATCTGAGTTCCAAGGATTTGAGAGTCTGAGGAGGTTCCAACTCACATTTGGATATCTGGAGTGTTTGGGCCAGCCATCGATGGCCACCATAATCCTTTGGCCAGCCAGAGTGGAGGCCTGGCGTGTTTCGATGCGAATGCGTGGGATGCGGCGGTCTGCTGGGGTAAAAAGGTGGCGGGTGGACTGAATGAAAAAAGAAGAAATTGGATGATCAGTAAGAGACAGGAAAGTGCTGAACTGTTTGTACATTAGACAGAGTACAGAGATTTATTTCTTTATAGTCTTTATAGTCCATATAACAGCATCGACAAGGTAGTTTATTATGGGATGCTGTGGCAGAAAGGACAGAATCCCTGCTCAAGCAATTTTGAATGTCCTCTATCTCTGACCAAATGTCAGCAAAGTGAAGAGTGGATTGAGTCAAACTCATAACAATTTCGAGGACAGCTATAAATCTTTAAACCAGGCAAAAATAAATATAAATTAAAGTAAGACAAACAGTCATCCGCGTAGACAACAGTTGTCTCGACTCACCTCTTTAATCTGGGACACATTGAGCATGCCACAGAAAGGCCTCCAGTTCCTCTTGATGATTCCCACTACTTTACCAGTGGGTTTCCTGGCTGCCTCAGCTGCCGATAACTTCAGCTGCTCAGACACAAGAACAGGTAGGACAATAAGAGACCTTCAACATGCTCATTTGGATTTCAAAGTAACAAAACATGTTCTCCTGTTTTGCGTGGAACAACACATATTGTACATCTCAGTTAAACCCCGACTCACTGCTTTCTCCTCCTCCTCTTCTTCAGCATCATCATCCTTTTCTACACCTTCATCCTGCAGAACAACTGAGGAGGGAGCCACCCACTGATTCCGTGGCAGCAGCTGAACAGCAACCACATCCTGGTACACCGCTCTGTTGAGGTTCTGAAGACCCTGAATGAGAACCTGGCAGCAAATAGAGGGGTCAGTGCTTTTTGTACATGCATGCACTCTACTATCTTTGACAGTTAACGAACTTGATGCAAATCCTCTTACATGAAACATATTTTCACCCAAAACCTGAATCTGGGATAATTGTTCAAATTGTACAACACTGTACTGTGTACAAACACACACCTCTGTGCTTTCATCCCCCTCTCCCTGGACAAAGACTGTGGCTTCCAGATAGTTGTCCCTGCTGGCTCTGAAGGTGCCCTGGAGGAAGGTACCACTCTTAATTCCTGCCTGGATCCTGGACAGAGGGAGGTGCTCTGGGAATAACACCTTGCTGCTCGTGACCTCATTCTGCAGGATGAAAGAAAAACTAATCATTGATAAGAAGAAAGACAGAGAATGAAAGAGACAATGTGCGTGAAGAGGAGATGGAGGTACACATTCTCCATAAAATCACACTTCACTTCACAAGAAATAGCTTTGCTTCTATAATTTCACATCTTAAAATTTGTGTGGGAGTTTACCTTTTCATCATTGGACAATGCCAGATGATCCACAAGCTCAGGGTTCGCAATCAGACTCTTGATATACTCTTCACCTAGGGCATAAGAGAATAAATGTGTGTAAAAAAGTGAAAATGCTTTTGCTTTTGTGCATCTTGATGCAAAGCAGTTTGAACTCTGCTGGAACAGATTACATTTGTA
>OMNW01012517.1:20933-41957 GCA_900303245.1 Selene dorsalis | reverse complement strand
CACTGTGGTCAGCAGCAGTCTCTTTGCCACTTGAGCGCTCTGTCCATTAGCCAAATTCCTTGCTATTTCATTATCTAAGTGGATGAGTTCCAGCCCCTACCCACTGCACCACTAAACCACAGGTTAGATTGTCAGTAGCCTCTTCTCTGTCCCATGAGGACCAATCAGGCTTCATGCCCAAACATTAAATATTTAATATGCCTAATTGAAAACACAGTTGGCCGAAGCACAAGTTATGCCTCTACTAGCATAAATTAGTATACAAAAGCTGTGTTGGGGGGTGAGGGAAAGTAAGTGACGCAGCCTAATTGTAAAGCCCCGTCTTGCTGTGTGTTGGGTCTGTAGTGGAAACTAGGCTCTTGACTGAGGTGGTGTCGGATTTCTCTGCTGCTGCCATTCCTGCTGCAGACACTCAGGGTCTCGCATTGATTTTTTAAAAACCACAACTCTGGAACAACTTCAAGGCTTTCAAGACCGTAATGACATAATGGATGTGTTGGCCAACGAGTGTGACACTATAGGTTCATGACTGCAATGCTTTTTGGGTCTTCTGGAAATACTGCAATGCTGCGAGACGCTCTGAGTTCCAGGAATAGACTGGGTTGTTGCTCCGCTGTTGACTATGATTTGGTAAAGAGCGACTGACAGAGATAATTAAATTTGTCAAAATTATTCTGTCCCTAAGCAGACAAAGAGACAGGTAATGAGTTTTCACATCAGCTGGACTAAGATTTAATTTGTGTGTTGTGTGTGTGGTTCAAAGTATGTGTACAGATTCAATAACGTAATGTGTTGTTTGTAGATGAAGACAAATGAACACAATGAAGTTGATCATCATTCCACTGGTACTGAGTATTGTTTAGTTGTATTATATTGTAGACATGATGGTTATGAGATGATCTCATTCAGGAATAACGTTTATTAAATACAGATGTAAGAACAATCCTCAACCACCAGATCACAATGTGTTCAGATCCCACATTCAACAAAAGGAAACCCATGGCTGTTTTCAGTTTAAGCAGAGGAAAGGGATATGGATTACTAACCACCTCGAGGATACATGATTATTGGAGAGCACTATTGACCCCTGTCATGTGATGTCATCGGGTGTCACTCCCAACAGCTTAACAGCTGGTGTATCAGTTGCTTTTTCATTAGTGTTTCAAGTGTTTACATTAGGTTCTGCTGTATCGATGTCTGAGTTTTAGTTGGCTAACCAGTTCCCTGAATTATTGAATTATTTTAGTGTCGGCTGTTTTCGATGCTGTGTACACTGAAGGTACTGCATTTTTTTCCAATGAGGGTATACATCCACCTACTTATTTAGTCAATGGTTTACTGAGTGAAAAAAAACAACAAAAACCCGCTACATCCCGATGAAATTTCACAATATAAAATCACAGATGCTGTACACATTACCCACTCCAAGTCTCTGGGTTGAAACCTGTATATTTTTACAGGCAAATATGAATCTTAATTATCAGAGATATATTGCTAATGATAGAGATATAATATTATTCTGTGTTTGTCTGTTTGGGTGTTTATATCTTAGGCACATACTCACAGTGCAAAAGGCAGCAACATCGACTTCTTCTCCTCCCCCCTCTTCCTTTTATGTAGTAATTACATTAGTTTGAATCAATTACCCAAGCGCTGTTTGGCAAGACAAGTTTGCTCCCCTTAATATAGCACCATTTCTCATCTGCTAGAAATGAATGCACATCGTTTTAAGGATCACTTAAGATATTGCCAATCAAGGCAATCAAAAACCAAGGGAAGTTGGCAATGATATTTGTTTCAGCAGATTGAACTGGAAGAGAGCCAACTCTCAGACTGCTTTTTTGGATAGACTGTAATAGTTCCCTTTTTGGGAAATTGAAGCTATGAAGTAAATGGGTTGGTCCACAAATGTGCCACAAGAGACTTGCCATAGCATGTTTATTGTAAGTTTCCAAAGCATTTTTCTTTGAAAAGAATGGCTGTTTTATATTTTTACTTATCCTTCATAATAAGAGAGAGGCTGTGTTTAATAATAATAATAATACATCTGCATTCAGATTTTATAGCACTGGTGCTAATTCTGTCTGTAACTTAATTATTTTTAATTTTTTGAACTTTAGATTATTGAGACTATTTTCTTTTTAGATATGAATCTACCAAAAATTGATGTAAATCGAATTAGTTGTGATTAAAAGAGGGCTTGTTGGGGCACTGTATAGCTCAGCGGGTAAAGCAGGTGCCCTGTATGCAGAGGCTACAGTCCTTGCTGCAACCAGCCCTGGTTCGAATCCCGAAACCCGTGGCCCTTTGCTGCATGTCATTCCCCCTCTCTCTGTCTCCCCCATTTCCTGTCTCTCTCAACTATCCTGTCAATTAACGGCAACCCCGCCCAAAAAATATACTTAAAAAGTAAGTATGTATGTAAGTATGATAACTATGTAAAATCAGTGACATAAATGTTCCTGTTATGCTTTTCTTGTCTCCAGCACTCTGACAGGATGTCATCACAGGAGGGGAATGAGCCTTCTCCAAACAGAGGTCAACCAGATACCCGTCTAAAGAGTAAGAAGCCGCCCAGTCTTGTAATAGCCATCCCTCCACCTGAAGAGATGTCTCACGACCCTGCAAAAAAGGTAAGCTGACCAAACTGATGTAGGTTTGACGCTCTGTCAACATATGTAAATAAGGAAGTAAAATGGAGGAATAAATAACTCTTACCTTTTAATTTGTTAAACTTATTTCATGTTACTTAACATGAAATAATTATCATGACAACATAACAAAGCACTGAAAGATGAGCCTGATGTAAACATTAATATAAAACTGAGTAACAAATCACACAAGCCAGCTACGTTCTCCCCTGTGTGTCTGTCTGGGAAGTGGACAGTCTGAGGACAGAGAGCTATGAAGTCGATGTGAATAAAATACACCACGAGACTGTGACATGTCTCCGCTGCATGTCTTGGCATGGCTCTCAGCTGTAGTAGAGAAACACTCCAAGTGCTCCTTATCTTGATTTACTGCTACGTGCTGCTTACGAATGGGAGTGCCCCAAGCTAACTTTCGTTGTGTATTTATTATACAATGACAATAAAGTTTAGCCCGGGCTAAAGTATATGCAGGAGGGCACGCTGTAACTCTGATCCAGTGTATTTATCAAAGATTGGTCACCCTGCTGAGAGGCACTAGTCGTTTTGAAGAGTATTAGGTCAGTTTTGAAAACAAAATGGTCCCACACAGCCGATGTACTGTTCCTCTCTGTAATCAACATTTTTGTAGTGCTACATTATGCCGTGTCTGAGGCAAGTGTAGAACAGGTAAAAGTCTTGCGCTGTTGCCTCCTCTTTTCACAGACGGCTCCAATATCACTTGGGTGCCATCTAACCAGAGCATTAAACTCAGCCTGTGCAGTTACAAATGCAATTCAATGAATTTCCCTTTGGGGATTAATGAAGCAATGAATTTCATATCGTAGGTGTAAACATGATTGGATCTGGTGAACTTTTAAACTTTTCACTTTTGCAGCTGCCAAGAAACAGAGGGTTGTTCTGCAGTGATTGAAGGAACTTTAGTTTTATTTTAAACTGCTTGAAAAATAGCATTTGATGTTGCCTAACATTCTTCCAGCAGTTCACTTAAGTTCATTTGGATTGATGGGCTGATACTTTGGTGGGAGTTGTCATGCCATGCCTGCTAATCGTTTGACTTAGCATTTTTAAAGGGAAAGAAAATAGTTCAAGCAGCACTTTATTTTAAGTTCAAATAGCTTCACTCATGTAATGTGGTAGCATGGCATTCCTCTGTGCCTCTGAATGTGCCATTTGCCCAGGCAGAGAGGCATTTTGGACAGCTGTCTTGCAGTTTATGGGCACCACGCCATACATTTTCCCCCAGTGGGCCCCATGCTAAGAACACAAATGATGGTTTCAGCTTCACAAAGTAGCAGGTAGACAGAGTTTAATTAAGCAGATTGCAGTTAAACTGTAGCTAAACTGCTACTAGTGTAATAAGCATGCAAATGTAGTGTGAAGTCAGGCATGAACTATAGCTACAAGATGGAAAAGAGAAGCAGAGAGAGGTCCCGCACTAGTATGTCCATGACTAGGCAAACTTCAACTAAAATGGGGTGATCTCTGTATTTCCTATTATTTTTGGACTAGCAGTAAGAGGCAGGATTGTCTGACGACACACACACTTCAGGGTGTTTTGCTCAGGAAGTGCTCTGTCACTTGTGACTGTTTGGATGATGCTCTCAAAACAGCTATCCAGATTAATGCAGGTCAGGCAGGAAGCCCTGACTTTTTGAGCAGGCACTTCCATGAAATCTGACAAGGGTTTGCCTCGTTGTGCACTGTAGTTAATACTGAAACAACTACATGCACAATTAAAAACCTGAGCTCTCACCATTATAAATTTACTTTTCTTCTTTATGTTTAAAACATTGTGCATCAAAAAGTAGGTGCTATTATTATCAGTTGCCACATTTAGAGGAGGAACTGCTGTGTGTCACAGCTGCATGTCATGCATACATGATACCCCACAGTATCCAACAGTTTTATGCACTGACCTTTAAATCAGTATTGTGCACAAAGTCATTAGTTGTCAAGACCATTAGGCTCACCAACTGTAGAGTCACTGCAGGTTGAAATAATGGTCTCATAGGAATCACTTCACCTCGCATAACAGAAAAACACTGAACAACATCCAGAAGGAGGAGCTCAGTGTCAGGTGTTTTTAGTGTTTTTTATTCTGGCCCCTTTTAGTAAACCCAGCCACACAATGTATAGACAGCCTTATAAATTAATAGTGGTTCAATTGGGAAGTTCCTGAGGGTCCTAGAGTAATTAATTATGCTTTATTGTCTCAATTAACCAGTAAAATGGTGCAGCCTTTCATAGTTATCCAGATCTGTATGTAATATATGTCTCATCTGTCTTGCTGCTGCTTTATTTAGGCCATAATATAACACTGATTCAATTAAACTCAGTGTGTAGGTGCTGATCATGTTTTTTTTTGTTTTTTTGTTTGTTGTAACAACAATTAGGCTTCTACACTGAAATATTATTTCTCCTTTCCTCTTGTCAGCCTCTGCGGCCGTCTCTGAAAAAAACTGAGAGTGTTCAAGCAGCTGGTTCTGTGTCGGAGAGCGTGACTGGAGCCGGTGAAGGAAGCACCTTGACCAGAGACAGAAGGTCAAGGTTGGGGAGACAAACATCACTCTCTCAAAGCATTCGCAGGTAAAATGGAGAGATTGTTTATAGTTATAATACATACTTAATTGTGCTCATGTTACTCATATATTGAAGTTGCTAGAAGGAGGCAAGTCTGACAGCTTTTAATTACAGACCAACATTGGATAAACAAATGGTCACTGCAGACATGACCCAAGAAAAAAAAACAACAGCTAGCAAAGCACCAAAGTTATTTTAAAAGAAGCACATGGACCCTTCACTGCAGGCCATTCACCCAAAGGGAACAGTGCAGATACTATTCCCCACTTTTTTAATAATCAGAAACTTTTTCCTCTCCAGCGTCCCTCTAATCAATAGAGGATCCACTATTAACTCAGTTCCTTCAGTTGGACTGTCAAGTCAAGTTGTCTAAGTGTTCATCCAGCAACATCTTGTGATTTTGGTGTAAAAATTCCTCATAGTCTTTTTTCTAGTTTCTTCTTCCAATAGATATTGCAAAAAAGACTGAGCGGCTGCTTTTGAACAATGACATCTTGTTTGAGCCCATTTGACATGAGTAGTGTCAAGGCCCCCACATAGTTGGGCATACTGTGAGTGGACCCTATGCGGAGTTGACAATGCGCAATGTCCGTGGTCGTTTGAGGTTTCATAGTTGAGCGTACCATCGTGTACCGATTTCCTACATTTCTCAGGCTAATTTCTTACATTTCCCACAGTCCTTGTGCTTTCTGTCATGGAGCACACGGAGCCTGCACAGTCATAAAAATTGAGCTTTGCGCGAGCGTGTGCGGCGGATGTCCACCTTGAGTACTCTCTAAGTCCACATGGACGTCCGCGGAGTCCGCCCCGCGTACAATTCACATTTGTTCGGCCTGACTATGTGGGGGCCTTTAAGCTCACTGCCTTGCCAATTCACTCAATAGGAAAAGTGCTTCACACATTTTTCCAATGCCCTCTTCCTCTGTCACGTTACCTTCACCTGCCCTATGCTGTTTGATCATGTGTTATATGATACTGAGGTCACTATCTTCTCTGTACTCCCAGGAATACAGCCCAATGGTTTGGTGTCGGGGAAGACTGTGAGACCAAGCAGCAGGTATGGCAGAGGAAGAGCCTGCGTCACTGCAGCCAGAGATATGGCAAGCTGAAGGCCCAGTATAGGGAGCCTGATACAGCAGCCAGCTTTGACCAGGCCCTGGACTCACCTGCTACACACAAGTTCCCTAAGGTACTGTCAACAGAGGCACATGGTCCCAAGCACACATTCTAATCCGCCCATTTATTCACATCCTGACTGAGAGTGTATCCTATTGCGTGAATAGACTAAAATGTCCTACCATGGTCACGCATTCAGCAAAAAGACAGATAAGCACAGGAGACTCTGTTAGGAGGTCTGTCCACCATGAATTCCCATTTGTACTCAGTTTCACCATCAGCTGAGTTGTAATAACTCTTTTTTTAATGTTATGACACTAAGAGATGTCCCTGTATGGTGGGACGGGGAGACTGAGGAGAACAGAAAAATGTGTCTGGCTTTAATAAAAAAGAGGGTCTCACATGAATCATGAAACATCTGAATGAAGTGGTAGTTCATGTTAATGTCAGAGTGCAACTCAAACATTTCTGTCATGTTGAGACTACTTTCTTCGTTTTGGTAGATTGTGGATCCCCTGGCACGAGGAAGAGCCTTCCGTTGCCCAGATGAGATGGACAGTCGCTCCCCCAGGACACCACATGCCACTTCGGGAGTTCCCATCACACCAGGGATTACCTCACTCAGCTCTTTCACCAGCCAACGCTCCGGGTACAGCCGCTTCCCCAGACGCAAGAGGGAGTCTGTCGCCCGCATGAGCATTCGAGCTGCATCCAACCTGCTGAGGGTGTGTGGGGGTACCAGAAAGTCTTTATCTGTGTGTGTGTGTGTTAGGATGTACGCCAGATCAAGAAGGCCAAAGAATTGTCAAGGCTCTGAATCATGCTGTTTTTCTGTGTATGGTGGGTGTGTCAGTTTTTCTTTCTGCACTGCTGCCATCAGCCACTAATTCCATCATATCCGTTAACAGATAACAGATTTCTGTGGAATTTCAGAGGATTTTATGGTGTGAGATGGGAATCAAATTTAAAAAACACTAGCACTGTGAATAACTTCACATTCCACAGTCCAAAATATACAGTATTTAGACTCTACACAGATCTTTCATATTTTTTGGTACCATCATTTTCACAATTAGACAGCCATTTCCAGTGTGTAATTTGTTTACACCTTCACTCAATTTAGAAAATTGTATGTGTGTGTTGTCCAGGGTCGTAGTGGCTTGGCAGGCTCCCAGACAGGTCGCAGTTTCCCCAGGAGGAGCTTTGCCAGGCCCAGCTGGTTGGATGAGGACACGGTGGACTCTGCAGACACATCTGAGTCGCTCTTCTTCAGCAAGGTCAGCATCCACTTAGGTCATTTTCCTGTTAAAAACCTTGACAGCAGTTTCTCTCTGCCTCAACTTTATGTTAAAAAAAAATTTCTCACTTGATTCAAGGTAGATGTGTGCAAATATATATGTAAAAAAAACAAAAAACATCGTTCTAAAAGTGTGGCAGCTTCTATTTTGCCATGGCAGTGCACCACGATCAATTATATGTAGCGGAAACCCGCTACCGCTGCTTATCTATGTGTTTTTATCAGCCTCATTTCTTGAGCAGCTACTTTCTTTCCTTGTTATCTCTCCTACTTTCCTTCCTTGTCTTTGAACATTAAAAGCATACTGAACAGCTGTGCTATCTTTACTTGGCGTATATCTTGAACTATTACTGTCACCCCAATTAGCTGCGACCATGATTCTTTCTCATGTCACAAAATTCTTAGTTTGCTGGGTCTAAATGCATTCTCTAGGCTTTCTCTTATTTCTTTTGTTTTCATCATCTTGACTGTTGGTGTGACTACTTAATCAGTGGCTGTGTGAAAGCCTGTAAAATCTGAATAGCAAAAGCTGCAAACTGGGCATGGTCACTCATGTATATTCTGAAAATAATTGAAAATAGCTATGTTTTGACATATTACTTGAAAACTTCCCTGTATGTGTCCCTCACTGATGACTGCCGCAACAAAAACAGGAACTGAAAATATAAACACGGCTTGGTCATTAACTAACGCTCTCCACTTTTTTCCTGTCGAACTCCCTCTTCCTCTGTGACCTCTGCTGCGTAGGTCGACGCTCATGATGAACTGTACTCGATGGCTGACGATGTGTTTGAATCTCCTCCCATGTCAGCAGCTTTCGCTCCCTGCGAACAGCCTGACCAGAAGTTCCCAAGCCTGTGAGTAAATGCACAACCACAGACAATGCTTTAAAGATGGAGAACATTTTCTCAAGAATGATACTGACCATTGTGGTAATGTACTACCAGGTGAACCACTGAGGAACCCTACAAGTTTTAATCAAGCCTTATGTCCCTCTAAAAAAACTGTGTCTACTTAACAGGTTTTTTATCAATGTTTTTAGAAAATCTTAATTAGAACAGCATCAGAGAGTTTAGGTCTGGCAGGTGTTTGTGAAAGGTCACTGTGAACTAAACTCTAACAACAGCAGCACTGACATACTTTAAACTTGTATTTTCATGAGCTGCATATTGCTTTTCATATACATGTATTTAATTTGTGCACCTTCCTTTTGCATGTTTACCTTCATCTGTCTCTCTTGCCACACCTTCCTTTTCATTTCTCTTTCCACCATACCTGTCTTCCTCCTAACTCCAGTAAGGATGTGTCTCGACCGCCCAGGACGCCAACAGCATTGCCTGAAAAGACCCATCCTCGTCGGGGCCGTCGCATCGCCTCCCAAGTTAAGCACTTTGCATTTGACAAACACAAGCGCCAGTACGGCATGGGCGTTGTAGGGAAGTGGCTGAACCGGCACTATAGACGCAGCCTCAGCAGCAATGTGCAGAAGCAGCTGGACGATTTCCACAGCCACAGGTGGGGAATGAATACTAATACTAGATACTAATGTGTGCACTGACATATGAAAAATGAAACTTGAACCTCTGTCAGACAGAAACTAACCACTGAATCATTTTTTATTTTTTTTCTATTGGCAGTTTGACCAGTAAAAGCATTAAGAAGACTATTAGACAGATCTGAATGTTGACATTCTTCTTCCCTGCAAGATGATGTTTGACTGATTTACAGTGAATTTTGTTTTCTTTCATTTTCAGACCCTACTTCACTTACTGGATCACATTTGTACATATAGTAATCACATTGCTGGCCTGTTGCACTTATGGTTTTGCCCCTGTGGGGTTCGCACAACATTCTACATCTGAACTGGTGAGTGAAGCTCTGAGTCTATTCTCACAAAATCACTGGTTGAAGACTTTTTCTTGATAAATATCTTCATCTGTCATGAGTTTTTGTATTTTACAATATTTATTCATTAGTGTCAGGATAACTGGTAAATGCTTTTTGTGAGAATGAGCAATAAAACTAATAGGGGTGGGCAGGTAATGGAAAAATAATCAATACCGACATTTAGAGCCTCTAACCAACGTAATCCTGCCTATGTCAATTATTGCTGTTTCCCCCTTTAATTCTCTCTCTACTACTGACCCATCCTTGAAAACACACTACTGGCTCTGTAGTCACATGACGCCACCCCATCCAACAGTCGTTATTCCAATCCAATGTACATTAAGTAGTGGCAGCCCACTGCTACTTGACTGTTGCAGCGGCCGCCCCTGCTTCAGAATTTGGGCAGACATACAAGATGCGCACGAGCTAATGTGTCCTTTTTTGTTAATAATTTTTGTTACAAAATTCATTAATTAATTGTAATTGAGGTAAAAAAGTTCAATTAATCGTGATTTTGATGTTTGCCATAATTGCCCAGTCCTACAAAGAAATTATTTCAGTGGACTTGTATCTGCTCAGTCGATACAAGGTTGAAAGTAGTAGATATTAGAAATGTGATGACACATTATGTTTTTTTAAATAAACACATAAAAAAAAGATGAATTTAAAAGAGAAAAAATATATTTTATGGATTATTCTTCACTTAGAAAACACTCAAATGATTAAATATTCAGATTATGTCCACTCAGCACAGTTACATTGCCGTCTCTATCCCCTGTCGCCCTCTACAGGTGCTGAAGAACAAAGGCATTTATGAGAGTGTCAAGTATATCCAACAGGAGAACTTCTGGATTGGTCCTAGCTCAGTGAGTCTCTTGTTGTCTCTGTTCAGCTGTTGTTATGTCATGCTGCATGTTTTTTTTCTCCCCACCTGGCTGGACACACACTGGATGTTTGTCTAAAAACCCTCAGTCAAATGATCTACCATAGACTCACAGTCAAAAACACGAGTACAGATAAATAATGGTTACTCACATTTTTCTACTTTTTCCCAATAAGATGTATCAATAACTTTATTTTTTACTTCACTTTCTGACATGTTCAGTTGGTACACAAAAAGAATTGATTTTTTTTTCTATGTTTAGGTTCCCAATTTGTGTGTTTTCACACTGATTTCCTTCCTTTCCATAGGATGACCTAATCCACCTGGGTGCCAAGTTTTCACCTTGCATCCGCCAGGACACACAGATAGTGAGTCTGATCCAAAGGGCCAAAGACCTGGAGAGAGAGTCTGGATGCTGCGTTCAGAATGACAACTCTGGATGTGTGCAGACCCTCAGCAATGACTGCTCTGTATGTTGTTTATTATGCACTTTCATGCTTACTGCATTAGCTTATCAGTGTAAAAAAAATAACATTCAGTGAATATGGCATGCTTTTGGGACAAAAATGCTAAAATTTCACACACCTGTGGCCGCAGACTAGGAACTGCAAAAACTAAATGTAGCAAGATTTAATTTTATCACACCACTTTCCTCAGTATTAAGGTTTTTTTTTTAATTGTTTGTTGAAATTACAATATTATCTTGTCAAGCTACATTTCATAAAACTTCAGTTGTTGTCTGTATATTCGTTGATAGTGTACAAAATGCTCAATTGTGAAGCATGATCACTATTCTGTTCTTCTTTTAATACCGTGTGGTCCTATAAAATAAATGCTAACACTGATTACTAATGTAATTGTGCAAACAGGAGACGCTGGCCACGTTTATTAAATGGAACAATGAGCATCTGGACATCACATCATCAGACATCAGATCCTCTGGTTCTGTTTGTCACCAGGATCCCAGGTGAGGATATGTACAGTGTGAGATCACAGTGGTGCATGACATGTGGAACACTTCTAAGAAACAATAAAAAACAAGTAAATCCTTTCAAACCTTCCCATTTACTCCTGTGTTGCATGTTGTGACCAGAGTGTGTGAAGAGCCTGCCTCTATAAAGCCCCATACATGGCCAGATGACATTACCCAGTGGCCGGTGAGGAGACACTGCTGCTACTTGCTACACCAGCATCCACTTCTTTATCAGTTCTTCTCAAAATATGAAATATGTTTCAGAGGAAGGAGATAAGATTCAGGCAATTATTATCCTGTGTCTGTGCTGTTGCTTATTACGTGCCTTTCTCTAGGTGTGTACATATCCCAAGAAGTGGAACCAAACGGGTTACAGACACATGGACTGTAATATCAAGGGACGGCCATGCTGCATAGGAACCAAGGGCAGGTAAGTTAGTGTTTTGCTGTTTGATTACTGGATTCAAGGCCTGCGGGTGTCATCTTTATCTTTTCATTTACTGCAGTTGTAAGATCATCTGAGGAAAATTATAGCTACGCTGTTTGTCTTCCTGTAGATGTGAGATCGCCACCAGAGAGTACTGCACTTTCATGCATGGTTACTTCCATGAAGACGCCACCCTCTGCTCACAGGTAGCACGTGTGCATGTGTTTTGTGCATATACGTGTGTGTTTGTATGTTAGAATATGTCTGACCCCATGCATGGCACTTGTGCAGGTCCACTGTCTGGATGACGTGTGTGGGTTGTTGCCGTTCCTCAACCCTGATGTTCCAGATCAGTTCTATCGTCTCTGGCTCTCTCTCTTCCTCCATGCTGGGTATGCACCACCATCACAAACATCCTTACACAAGCACTGAATTTCTATTTCAGATTTAGATGAGGCTACTTATGTTATTTATTGATTTTCTTGTTTATGTTTGCTTTGTTTGCATGACATTGAAAGTCATATTACCATTAGCCAACAAAGAGCCATTTCAGCTGACTCAGCCATTCAAGTGTAGATGTAGCCACTGCAGTAGTAATACTTCATACCTTCTAAGTAGCACTTGGAGAATGGTTTATATGCTGTGGCAAAGTGTTGTATGCTGAGTCATTGAGCTGACTAAATTGTTTGAAGGATTATAAAATGTGCTGTCGGCATCCATCAGGACTCAAACATTATGAAATGTTTCTAATTGAGGCCCTCATGCTTGTGAGCAGTTCACTTACATTAGAACTGTAATACTTAGTGCTAATACTGTGCACATGGAAAATCCCTCAGGTCTACCTTTAAATGAGCAAACAAACAGACAAAGAAAGCTTATTGGAAAACTGCAAACATGCAAGAATGTGTTCGCCAATGTGTGCGTGTGTGTGTGTGTCGTGTCTGTGCGCATGCAGGCTTTTACACTGTGTGGTGTCAGTGGTGTTCCAGATGACCATACTGAGAGACCTTGAGAAGCTGGCAGGTTGGGTCCGCATCTCCATCATTTACCTCCTAAGTGGAATCACCGGAAACCTTGCCTCTGCCCTGTTCCTGCCCTACAGAGCTGAGGTAAGCCCTACACGTGAATACATGACATGTGGACATGCACGCCACCAAAGGGAGTGAACTCAATTTTTTTCTTTTTGCACAAAAGGGTTTATGAGCCACATGATCCTTAAAGTGCTGCAACAATAAGAAGACACTGTCAGTAAGACGTTAGCCAAAGGAGTAGAGATGGGCTTCACTAACAGCCAATAACCTCAAGCCTAACATCTATTACATGTGTTCCCTAAAGATCAGTGAAAGAGTCCAGACAGTCTGCGCCTCTGTAAAGACCACTCTTAAAAGGTCAAAGTAGTGTCCCTAAACAAAGTGCATAGAGTCCTGAATGTTATTGTTTGGCACAAACATTTCAGAAGTATCGATTTCATAAACTTTCATAAACTTCATCATTTATTTCTTAGAGAAATTAATGTTAAAACTTCGATCAAAAGAAGACTGTTCCAATGGAACATTTGCAAATGCATATATATATATATACCGTATATATATATAAACACTTACATAACGGAGGGAAAAAGATATTTTGTTTTTTTTTATTCTGATGATATTATTATTATTATTATTATTATATATTTTTCAAGACCCGTACATCCGCGATTCCGCCCCCGCAACGCACTCACTCAGTTCATTCTGTAGATGAGGAAACTCGTGTGTTGACCATGGATCGGTTATTGATCCATGGTGGTGAGCGCTCATATTTAAATATCAGTGCAACTGAAGATGGCAGAGGGAGAGCGGAGCTGTAATTGAGGGAGAAGTAAATGGTTAAAGGCAATAGCTTTTCTTATGGATGTGTGCGTAGAGTTTTTGTGTTAATCTCCAGCATGATTGTGTTACAGTGACCTTTGTCGGGATTGCCAGGAAAGCTTGTTTATTTCTATTACTTAAACACTCACACTTGACACATGCACATAAGCACAAACTCGCAGTCTCACGTAGTCATACATGCTGATCTGTGAGCTGGTCCAGTGTCTGGGGTATTAAGTCGTGGAAAAATAAAATGTAATAATAATGTAATAATAAAATGTCATGTAAGTACCACCAACACAGCATTTACCACTCAGGTCATCAAAGGTTTTCATAGTGTCAGAAAATATTTTGATGGAGTGAAAACATCTTAATTTCATTTCCCTTTTTATATTTTCACTGCAACTGTAGTTTGTTCGTATCTGTTGTTCTCTTTCAGTGGCTTAGCGCAGCTTAGCTTGGCTCATTTACTGGTGGGGAGTTTCTCCTGCTGGGGATTATTGGAGCAGACCTGACTACCACATCTAGAGAGGTTTAGAGGAGCACAGGAAAACACCTCGTGGTATTAACTGTGCAACTGACCGTAGAAACTGAGCTCAGGCTGACAGCACATTATGAGACCACTGCAGTGTGGCTGAATCACCCCCTGTGAAGAGAGCAGTGTCATCCGACTAAGCGTTCAATGCACTACTCATCTGGTGATGTTGATTTTTGGCCACAATCATACCATCAATCACTATCAACTGATAAACACAGTCAACAATTTGCACCTGTCGCCATGGTAAAGGTCACTTTATTGCATTTTACTAATTTATGCTCACACACCCCATTGTTCACACAACACATGTTTTATTTGGACATTGTTACCATAGTTATTCCACACTGTAATGTCCTGTCCTGTGCTGATGGAAAGTTGTTGAAGCAATCCCCTTGGTATACAAGATTAAGGGCCTCATTTACCAAAGGTAAAAGGTAAGAGGTTTGCGTGTGTAAAAACGTGTACAAACTTGATTGCACGCGCAAACATATCCTGAAGCTGATCCACTAACCAGGTGTACAGAGGATTGCGTCTCTTAAACGGGCAAAATAGCACATGCAATCCATTTCGCGCGTTTGCCTTAAAAAATATGCAAATATGTGTGTTTCTGTCAGAACGCACAAAATACTGGGAGGAGTAGATGCAAATCGATTTATTTAGCACACGCAATGTGATTTACCACACCTGCAGCTGATTGCGGTGGCTGTCTTTGCGTCTTTATTTAGCACGTTTGAAAGGCAAGTCTTAACTGACACAGCTTATTAGTTATTGAGTTAATACCTGCCAGGGCAAAAGATCTTTCATCTCCGCATTTCCTCGAGTCTGGGTCATTCCAGTGAACTGTAGCAGTTTCTCAGGTGTGTTAAAAGTCCTTTGAGCGGGGCGTCGGGTGGCTCAGTGGGTAGAGCAGGCGCCCCATATACAGAGGGACGCACACCTCCATCCCAGTGAATGACAGCAGGTATCCCAGTTACCTGCAACTGCTGCTCAACACTGGTCAGGGCTCTTAATTCCCCGTTTGGTGAGGTTTTATGATGAACCAAATTTTCTTTTGTTCTTCACCTTATATCTCCTCATCTTCTCTTCACTTCATCTGTTCTCTTCTCGTTTTACCAACCACATTTACTTTCTCACAGATAATCCTCCACGTTTCTTCTGCTGCAGCTCAACAATATGTTTATTTTCCCCCCTCTATTAATCCAGGAGCACACAATTTAGCACCCCTTATCTGGGATCTTAGTAAATCAGGCCCTAAGCGCATGTGAGCGATTGTGTGTTCACGTGTGCGGTTGCTGAGCTACAATTACGTGCCATTAACTCTCAGTATGATACACAATAGGCTCCATCATTCATATTGTAATGTTTGCAGAGTAAAACCTGTTGATCAGTGTAAATTACCCAGTGTGTGAAAAGAACACAGTTACCTACTTTTTGTTGGTATGTCTTTTTTCTTCATTGTGTCAGTAAAGCCCAATTTTGCCTTTAAGAGATTAGTCTAATGCTATTGTGCAGGTTGGCAAAGGCCTCTGCTGCAGTACTTACTGGATGGGATTGCATTTTTCTCTTTTAAACAAAGACAATTGTTATAAAGATTAAACTTGTCTGATGGTGCTTCTAGACTAAACAGATTAGGAACACAAAGGTTTCATCCAGGCACACCTGAGTTACTCTATCATATAATGTACAATTATAATGGATGAGTAAAAACACTTTGACTTCATATAAAGCTTCTCAAACAAGTTATATATATATATGTATTTAGTTTGTCTCCTGTATTCTTTTCTTGATGTCATCAAGACATCTGTCATCTTCCTCATAATCTGACCTTAATTACCCTCATCTGATATTTGCATGGACTGACATGAGGCGACCCTCAGTATGACGTACCTTGACGTGCAATCCAGAAATCCCACTGCCCAGCTCTCCTTAGCACTGACCGGCTCACAAGTCTTCACAAGCCAGGAATAACCAGTGGAAGCACATGCAAGGCACAACACAGGGCAGTCAAGCCACTTTAACAGGCAGTTTAAGTAGATTATCCTTTAACTGTTGAGTTAAGGAGACCCTGTGGCTTGAGCATAAATGACTCGAACAACAGCTTTGACAGGAATAATGATGATTCACACAAGTAAAGCAGATCTAAAGACTTGTAAAAGTACATGACTAGGACTCCTCTCTGAGGACTCCCAGTGGTAAGATAAGATGCTTTGTGAATACAATCCTAGATCCTTACTCTTTAATGATAGTAGTCACCTGGAAGTGTAAATCTAGGTAATAGATGTGTCACTTCCCAATGGAATTAAGAGGAGGACAGTCAGTGTGTCACAAGAAAGAAGACATGGGCCTCTCTGGCGTACAATCACTTTCCCTTTAACGCCGTTCACATCAAGCAGCTGAAATGAAGGAGGACTGAGGCCATAGTGAGTCGTCAAGTATCCTGTCAATTAGTGAATGTTTGACTTCTCAATGTAATTAAGAGGAGGAGAGTCAGTGTGTCATGAGGTGTCAGCCGAAGCACACCTGGTTTTATGTGATTTTGGTTCTCCCTAGTGTCACGGATAAACATTCACTGAAGTAGAAGTAGCAGTGGTATAATAGAAAGCTAAACACCCTGAACTAACACTGTTCATTAATGTGCTAGGTTAGCAGAGGTCTCAATCACTGCCCCTTGCTTCAGTTTTATCTTCCCACTTCACCAAACGGTGAGTGACGATAAGCGTGTTAGGAACGTGTCGGCCTGCGTGTCTGGGGCATGTGGGTGGAGTGCTGTGCTATGCCCTCCTCTGTTTGTAGGAGTTTAATGTCTCCAGAGATTAGCCATCTGCCTGTGACCAGGCCAAGCCTCCAAACTCAGCCCTGACGTCACTCTAATCTGCTCACCTTTGCTGCCTGACCCGGGGCTCAAACTGCACTTCTACCCCAGAACTAGATGTAAAATTGAAAGAGCATGTATACAATAAGGTCTTCATCTGTAAGCATGAGTAACATCTTCATTTAGATTAACATGGGCACCGAGACAGACTGATCCAAAATGTACCCAAACCTGTCGTCGATGCGATACTTTTGCTTTTACTATCATCACTTTTATTTTATTTCTCTTCTCCCACATCACATTAATTAAGAGTTAATACAGGATGAAGTCTCTTAGCGATGCTTCCCATGACTCAACCTAAAGAATTGTTACCTAGAATGATAGTATGAACCTGTTGCCAAGATTTGGTAATCAGGTTAAATCACTCTGTGTGTCATGAATCCACTTTGTTTGCCTCATAATCAGACTGAATTTGTCACTTTCACTTCACTGAACAAATTGGAGATAGATTGTGGAACCAGGCTACCACCCGCTTAAACTTTTGGCAAGACACAAATCATGGAGAATAAAGCGAAATATAATGTAATATGAAAACGTAATACAATATTGATGTCTGGAGGAATACAATTCCATGTGACCCATTAAAGCTCAAATCTGTATGAGCAACCTACATGGACAGTCCTTTATTATCTGTCAAATAGGGAGGGCAGGTGTTCAGGTTTTGTTTATCAGAAGTAAATATAGATGAGCAATAAAGCTGACAATGAACATAAAGGTCACATAAAAGCTCTGCGTCACCAGCAAGCAGGATGTATGCATTTTATCACCAGAACACATCAGAGCTGATGCGCGTCATGTTTGTGTCCATTGCTTAGTCATATATGTAATACAGTGTGAAGTGTGTTTTCTTCACAAGTGGGCATATAGAACTTCTTCCACTCGAGACTAAAACCATTTGTCCTTCCTTTGTTAAATTAAATCTTTGTTAGATTGAATCATGCGGTAATATGTAATTTGCTTTGTTTTTCTTACTTGTCCTGTCCAGGTGGGTCCAGCAGGGTCTCAGTTTGGTCTCCTCGCTTGCCTGTTTGTTGAGCTGTTTCAAGGTTGGCAGATGCTGGAGAAGCCGTGGAAGGCTTTTTTCAAACTGCTGGGCATCGTCCTCTTCCTCTTCCTGTGTGGCCTGCTGCCGTGGATCGACAACATCGCCCACATCTTTGGTTTCCTCAGTGGCCTGTTACTGTCTTTCGCCTTCCTTCCCTATGTCACCTTTGGGACCTTTGACATGTACCGAAAACGTATCCTCATTTTTGTCTCCATGTTGGCCTACGTTGGGCTGTTCTCTTCGCTGATCGTTTGGTTTTATATTTACCCCATTAACTGGCACTGGCTGGAGCATCTCACCTGCCTGCCCTTCACAAGCAAGTTCTGTGAAAAGTACGACATAGACCACGATATTAACCATGTGGTACACTAGTCACAAGGCTCCTGATGATGTATAGGATGACCACCAGTGTCTGTGCTGCTGATGCACTAGTTTCTAGCCAATGACCAGGACAGTGTTTCCAGGTCAGCCGTCCTTTTTACGAACAAGGCAATTGTGTCTTTTATTCACTCTTCAAAGGACATGGTTACAGTCCGCGTGAAGAGAGCTGGACAAGTCTCCTCTCATCAGTCTGCAGATTTGCTTTCTTCTGTAAAACCTAACCTTTTTAATCCTCTGTCAAGTCTGGCGCTACCTAGCATGTTAATTTGCTAATGGGTTGGAGGATCAGTATCAGTGGACAAGAAGATACTTAGGATGTCAAAACATAGAGCTGGATGCACCCAAGGAAAAGCTCTACAGAACAAGAGACTGGTTCCTCCTGTTCATCCCTCTCAAGAAGCCAAATGAAAGAAGACATGGGCCTCTCCGGCCTACAATCACTTTCCCTTTAACGCCGTTCACATCAAGCAGCTGAAATGAAGGAAGACTGAGGCCATAGTGGGTCGTCAAGTATCCTGTCAATCAGTGAACACAGCTACATCAGATGCCTCTTACCAGTGATTCTTGTTTTCAGTAACACAGGGTTTAACACTACAAAAGCTGCCACTCAGTGCTGCTGCCTCTCCGTTTTAACAGTCATGAAGTTCTTTCAATGTAAAAACAGTTTTTTATCTTTGTTGTTTTGTACGTATGCACTTGGCATGTCAATATTCTGATTATTAATTGTGCAGCTGGGGTAATTAGAGTAAAACATCAACGGTCAACTAAGGTGAGATTTCTATCCAAAAACCACTAGTTGCCTTAAACAGACTATGCTGTTTTATAAAGATGCCCTGTTAAGCTTTTGTGATTAACCGACTGAATGACCACATTTCTGACCCTAACCTACCAAAGCAACTTCACCTGCTGCATACAGTATATCATGCATGGTGTTCTTTTTCACTTAGTTTTCTGTATGTCACTGCCACAAAAAGTCTTCAGTCAAGCTTTACTCACACTGGCTCAATTTGACCACGTTCGTCGCGTAAAACGATAGCATAGTGGTGCCTGAACCATTTTTTTGGTTTAGTCTGAAAAAAGAAAGACAAAAAGAAACGCAGAGAAGTTATATTTATTATAAGAGGAATGACCTTAACAGGTATTTTGGTTACATCAAAGCTTGTTTTGTACTGTTTTTTTTTTTGTTTGTTTGGGTTTTTGTTTTGTTTTTGGAGTCAAAATGATGTCACAAGATGTTGTTTATGTTCGTCTGAGCCTTAATATGTTTTATACTGACAAACAATGCAAGAAAGATGGTTTTAAACAGTTTAAACCGTTAATGTTGCCACAGACATAGGATTTTCAAACCCAAAAAGGAAAAGGACTTAATGTGGAAATCTTTTTAGTCCCCTGCTTTTTTTTTTTTTTGGGGTGTGGTCTGTGACCCACAGTGGGGTGATGCTGTTCTCATGGGTCCCTGGCAATGTGACAAGTTTAACATTATGATTTTTAATGTCTTTGACACCTGAAGCGAAACATTGCTCACGCCCGTGGCTTTAAACATTATCTTGTTGTAGAGGATTCTGGCATGTGTTGACCCCAGCTGTTAGGAAAGCCATGGTCATGACTGTTGTGTGGAGGATTATTGGAGTTACTAAATGAGATTATGTGAGTTAGTCTTAAGGTCTGACTCACTGATCACCTGGTGTTGTTGAAAACACGAGTTACTAAAACAGACGTGCGGGGTGCGTATCAGTGGTGATGATCATCCCTTTCAAGCCATAGGACACTGCCCTCATGCAGCGTAAATGGGCAAAGTGTGACAATAACATCCTCTTGTTAGGAAAACCTCTTTTCTGTGCCTTTTGACATGTGAGTATTTGTTTGTTTGATCTGAACCGTCTGAACACATTTTCACTCGTGACACTATGCAGCGGTTATGCTTCCGTGTCTGCATTGGGACCAAAATAATTTCACCCTTTTTCTACTTTTAATGAAATCAAAAGGGAAATATTCAAATTAATTTCAGACCATGGTAAAGGTACTGTTCTGCTTCCGATTTATATGTGAAAATCTATGTGTGCTAAAGCAGTCAAGTCAAAATAAATGTCACTATTAATAATGAGGTATGTGTTTATGTCTGTGTTTATAAACTGAACATATTTTGTCAGTCATCGCGTGGTGAGTGAGAGCTTTGACCATAAAAGAAACTGAGTAAGTGCAAATTGTATTTTCTATGAATCTTAGGGTTGGGGTTATGAATGAAACAAGAATGTGTTAACCTTACTTCCTGTCAGTATGATTCTGGTGGGACTGTTTCCTCAACTGCTTTTTCCAAGGTCAAGAACAGTTCTCAGAAGGGACGTTGGGCAATGACTGCAAAATTCACCCGTTTATATAAATGATGTAAGATTGAAAGCTTCAACCTGCATTCTGTGGTAAGATGCGTTTTCTTAATGACTGTGATAGCTACTGTATTGCTAACAGGTAGTAAATGAAAAGACTCTAAAGCAGATGTGCTTGAAAATAAATTCTTTATTATTTT
>OMNW01012516.1:17042-27858 GCA_900303245.1 Selene dorsalis | reverse complement strand
TTTGCCTGTGAGACCAAAATCCTCAACTATATATGATGTTAGTGTAAAATTATAGTGTCCTGGTCAGATTGTGAAAGTGAAAATTAGCATTTTGTTGCTTTAATTCTTAAGATTATTGATGATTAGTATTAATATTGTTGAATATTATTAATATTGTTGGTTTTAATTCAGTCTGTATCAAGGACACAGCTTGTGGGGTTTTGACAGACAATGATTATGGGCGAAAGTATAATTGTTCTTTACTGTTTTTATCACTCTTGTTGTTTATCGTTACCCAGGTTCAGGTCATGCTGGAGGATCAGTCCATCCAGGTGTGGACAGAGATGAGGACAGGTGTCTGGACGTCACCTGAGCCACCCGACCCTGGTCTTCTCCTCATGGGGACAGCTAACATAACACCTCACAGGAGGCACGGTAAACCACTGTACATCACTGTTTGTCTCTTCTTTATTTTGGCTGTAATGACGTGACAGTTTTGATTGCCCTGAAATGATTGAAATGATTAGTTGATTCATCCATCTAGAGTTTTTCTTATTAATTAATCATTTATGTCAGTTTTTAAGAAATTCACCACATATTTGGTTCTGCAGTGTGGGCTTGTGTCGTTAATGTATTTGTATTTGGGCTTTGGAGTACTGGTTGAATAGAAAACATTTTGCTCTGAAAAAGTATTCAATTAATTTTTACCCATTATCTGCTGTTTTACAGATGAGACAGCAGATCGATGAAATGACAAAATTACCTGCAAATCAGTCAATAATGAGAACGGTCATTGACTGTAATGTACGAGAGGCTGGATTTTTATCTTTAACTCCTACTGACATTATTGATTTTTCCTTAAAAATCCTGTGTTTTCTTAGTAAACAACATTGTAATTAGCTGAGAGTCCACATTCATTCTCATCCTTAGAAATAAACTGCAGTCTCCAAGGTCGTGAATCAAGTCCTCACAGAAAAATATGGAAATTTTAACATTTTAAGGATTTCCTGACAAATGGTCAGTCTCCAGCTAACGATGAAGATCATGTGATGTGATGATTACAGCCATTAAATTATCCTTAAAGTAAGATTTTGTCCCCAGTTTTTTATGTGTGTGGGGTCATTTCTCATATAAGATGTAAAACATCACATGTGAGTGCTTCAGTTCCGTGTAGGATAGCAGGTGATGATAATTTAATACACGTGGAAATGTGAATTTAGCGTTTTTTGTGGTAAAGGATGTGTGTAATCTATTGGTATACTATAATCTCTCCTCTCTCTCTTTCTCCCTCTCTCTTTCTCTATCTCTCCCTCCTTCTTTCTCTCTCTCTCTCTCTCACACACACACTCACACGCGCACTCTCTCACATACACAACCTGGTGGCAGCTCGGTGCTCCTGACTGACTGACAGCCCGGCTGGAGGGGAGTGTCAAGCGGGGATGCTCAGGTGGTGGCAGCAGCAGCAGCAGCAGCAGCAGCGTGCTCTCTCTGTCCTGTCAGTCACTCTGCCGGAGGAGATGGGCTCCGGGAACTGACCACCTGCACAGGGCCACGATATCCGAGGTGAGTCCTCCGCCTCCTCCTCGCTTTGCTCTTGGTGTTTCCCATGAGGGCATGCGGTTCTGTCTCGTGCTCAGACCGGCTGCTGGTGCCCGCCTGGAGCAAAGTGAGCTGCACCTGGTCATTTTGTCTGTGTCTGTCCCTTTTATTTATTTCATTATTAGATTTTTTTTTCTTTTAGTTTTAATGCATCCTGTCTTTTTTTTTTGTTAATCTTGATGACAGTCTTAGATTCTAACGGTTTATCGGAAGTCATATAATTACTCATTAGAGTCTAGCAAAAGAATAGCGTTTGTGTTTCAATGCATTTTATTTTGTCAAATGACGTAATGACCTGTTGTCGTCGATGGGGGCGCTGTTGGGCGGAATTTCGCCACCACGACATAGAACTGCGAAAGATAGAACTGATATGATCCACAAAATCTGTTCGATATCAATTTAAGTGGTACATATTTACATATACATAGTACATATTTATGAAATAGTTACTGCTAAAAATGACTGTTTACATTTCAACTCCAGAACATGTCATTAGTCTATGAAATAAGATGCACAGATATGGGTCAGTCTATATATAAGCATACTGTGTAACTCTCTTCTTATTTAGGCTATGCTAGTCTTTCTAAGTACATAAACCAAATTTGCACCACTTCCTCTGCGCTTCAGCTTAAACTTCACAAGTATTTTTGAATGATAGTATTGCTACTTTCATATCAGTTTAGTAGAAAGTACGCCTGCATAAGTGACTGTTAAAATGTTTGTATAGAGTATCCACTTTATTTAAAGGCTGCGGCTAATGATTAATTTGCCCATTATTTTTTATCAACAAATTGATTTATAAATTCATAACAGTCGTTGTCAACATTTTACAAAGATGAAGGTAAAGTAATTATAAATAAAACCCCAAATATTTTTGAGGCATGATTGAAACAATCAACTTGTTATCAAAGTAGTTGAATATTATTTTTCTTACAAATAATCGATCAGTTGTTTCAGTCCTAAATATTTTTTACTACTTTTACTTACATTTTGTTTATAACACTCATGTACTGTTAAAGGTAATTAAATACTTTAGTCCATTATGGTATTGCTACTTCGTCACTTAAGTAAATACTTGCTCCATTGTTGCTAAGCTAAGTTAGCGTCACTGTACGTCGCATCTATACGTCACGGATCTACAAACGTGCTACACACCGCACAGCGTCGGCGCGCACGCACGCACGTATTCTCTCGCTCCGTATTATTGAAACCAGCCACCATGGGGAGTTAAGGGCAAGACGACGGGTTATTTCGTTAATATTTAATATTAGAAAGCTATCCACATGCTGCGTTTTGGAGCACACAGTTCGCGCCAGTATCCCCAATGCAGCGGATTACGGGGATCGGGCTTTCAGAGACGGTAGGACGGACACTTTGGTGGAAAACACGGGACGTTAACACACCTAGCTCAAGCTAGCCAGTTAGCAAGCTAACCAAAACTAGCTGGCACTGCAGCCAGCAGAGTGGAAAACGTGCCCTCGCTTTCTTGTTTTGTTTGATCTCAAATCGGCGGATCCGTTTGAGTTAATCAGTTGGAAAGTTGGCGTCGCTTCTGTAGCAGTTTGCCTCGCACGAATAAATGTCCAAAGTACGGCGGTGTGGAAGTGTTTTGCATGCAGGCCCGTCTTGTGTGGTTATAGAGTTTGTTTCTGTACCCATCCCCCACCGTCTTTGCAGGCCAAGATGAATGAGATTCTCACTTTAAAGCACTGGCATTGGTGGTGGCATTGCCACAAGGCTAGCTAGCTGTCTTAGCTTGTTACTGTTTGTCGGTTGTTTAGTAAAAAAGCTGGATTAACCGCGGCGGAGTGTGAGCTTTGGTTTGCACAGTGTCTGGCGCTGGTTTTTAGGACTGTTAAACTGACGACAAAAAAAAAAAACTTACTGGTGAAATTCAGCTTGAAGATTTACGTGCACAACATTATGTTATTGTTATTGTCCGGGGTCTCGGTTAGTGTTTGTTCATTGATGATGATGGTATTAATTTTTAGACCTTACACATTTCTTAGCTTTCTTGCATATGAGTTAATAAACATTCACTCGCATTATTTTTTCTTTTGTGATCAGATTCTCCTCAATCTCATCCACACTTGTCCTCCTGTGCTATGCAGTCTCAGTTATCTGGTTTTCACATCTCATTTTCTTACTTAGTGCTGCATGTGTGTGTGTGTGTGGGTATTAGTGATCTGATATAGTGAGGTGAGAGATGAGTCAGTTGGTTTTCATCATCTTAGTAATAGTGTTTTATTTCCTTTGTGCTGACTCCCACTGCTGCAGCTAACCGCTTTTCTTGTTTCCATCACAGGGTGAATCGTTTGCCAGCAGAATCGTTGCTCGAGGCGAAGATCTGACCGCTGCCTTGTGCAATCAGAGACATGAGTGTTGTCAGAGAATTACATGGGATTGGGTACAGGGGCGGTGGTGGGGTTGTGGCCTCTCTGAGCGGCCCTACCCACTTCACTGAGGATGCCCCACGACCCCCGGTTCCTGGCGAGGAGGGTTCTGATGTGGATCCCCCGGTCCAGTCGGCCAACACCCGTCCAAACGCCCTCTCCCAAACCCTCGGCTATCCCCCGTCGACCTCGTTATCAAAAATGGGGGATCCATCAAGCTACACACCCTCCTCCTCGTCTGCGACCCCGCGGCGCCCTGATCTGGACTTGGGGTATGAACCCGAGGGCTCGGCTTCACCGACTCCACCTTACCTGAAGTGGGCCGAGTCGCTCCACTCTCTCCTAGATGACCAGGAAGGCATCCAGCTGTTCCGAAACTTCCTGTGCCAGGAAGGGTGTGCGGACCTACTGGACTTCTGGTTCGCCTGCTCGGGATTCAGGAAGACGAGCCAAGAGAAGAGGGCAAAGCTGGCCAAGGCCATCTACAGGAAGTACATTGTAGACGGAAGCGGGATTGTCTCCAGGCAGATCAAAGCAGCCACCAAGAGCTTCATCAGAGACTGTGTGGGAAGGCCTCATCCAGACCCTGCTATGTTCGAACAGGTATTTAAGACACTGATTTCATGCTTGTAAAGAGTCCTGACAGGAGCTGGATCACACAGGCCAGCGGAGGATGTCAGCGATTTTTCACAGACTATATTCTGTCCATCTTAGTTCTTTAGTAGTATCGAGCCCCGCCAGGCTAAATGTTTGAGTCATACTGTGAAGTCGTCATCCAGAGACTGATGGGACACAGCAAATGAATCTGAATATTCATGTGATATTTTTGACACCCAACAAGTACTGCTGTTGGTGTTGATGGCAGATCTCTGAGGCTGAGGCACGATGCAGAGTACGTCATCTTTCTCCCCTCACGGCTTTAATCGCTTCACCTCAGTGCACATTTGTTTAAATGCACGTAAATCAACCATAGTACAGTTATATACTGGTGTTTACTAATACATTTTAGAAACTCGAAAACCACATCTGCTTCCATCTTTACTGGTGTAAGCCAGACTTTACAGGCGTTTGAATTAGTTGAATAACATGCCAAAGTTCATTTCAGCATTGTACACACTGTATGTATTAATTTTATATTGAAAATTAAATGCAGTCGTTGGAGAATCAGTTATTTTGTAGCCAGGGTAAATGTCGTAAAACTGTTGTTGCCTGTCAAAGACGTGTCGACAACATTGAGCACAGCTTCACTGAAGAGATAATTTTAGGGCCAGGACCTGTGGCCTTGGATCTAAAACTGGACCCGCAGTCAAAATATAGTCGTCGTACCTGAGCACTTGAAAAGATTTCTCAGTTGTCAATCATGTTGCTGTGGTTGTAAAAGGTTGTGACCGCCTTGCAGCAGAAGTTTTAAGTAGTATAGTTCTGCATGCGTCACCTTCAACGTACAGAATGTTTTCTTGTGTTTCTCCCACATCGGCAGCTAAACCACAAAAAAAGCACCAAACTCGGTTTTAGTTTCGTGTTTTTTCACCCAACCACCTGTGCCCTCTGTCACCCCCGGTCTTATTGATGCTGTCGTCATTGCTCTCTTCTGACATGACGTGTCTAGTCTACCATTCAGACCACAGAAAAGTGTGTAGACTGCGAGCACAGATCTCGTCGATGGTGTCCGACTGTAGTGTTTTACACTTAATCACCTCTAAAAAACAAAATTACACAGAATGAGGCGACGTAATTACCACGATTTTAGTTTTCTCTGCGGCCGTCCGTACTCCATGATCTCTCGCTCTCTCTTTTGTTGTCTGTTCTAATTCAGTTTTTTCATAGGATGCTCAAATGGGAGCACATTGAATTCCTAATTAAAACACCAGTTCAATAAAGCCAGCGCCTCAGGACGAGGCGAAGGGTTGTGAAAGCGCGTCGAGCAGTGCACGTTGACCCTTGAAGGTAGATCCAGTGTGAGTTTACCACACTGGTCTGTGGCATTATGCACAGGGTGTTAAAGTAGCTGCGTAGCGGGTTACATAAATGCGGGTTTACCTCGGTTCACTGCGTTGGCCTGTAATTGGTAACAGTTTGCTTATGTGATTATTGTGGCTTGTGTTTGCACTTAAATGTAAAAAACCTGAGCAGTGTGAAGAGCAAGAAGGGTCACAACCTTTAACACACTTAGTTAGTCTGACGCAATTAAATCACGGAGGCACACTCCGTGATTTAATTGCGTGCTGATTATGTTATAGGGGAAAGATGTGGAGTGATTGTTACATATTTAGGTATCATGTGACCACCGTGTGTGTGTTCCAGGCCCAGACAGAGATCCAGGCCATGATGGAGGAGAACACCTACCCTTTGTTCCTTAAGTCGGACCTGTACCTGGAGTACACACGGACAGGAGGAGAGAGCCCCAAGCCCAACCCCAGTGATCAGAGCCCCTCGTCGGGGGCAGCCAAGCCCGTGCCTGGGTACTTACCCACACTGGCTGAGGATGAGGAGTGGAGGTGAGACCAGCCTGAGAGTTAATGTCGCTTATTCCATCACCGACAAATCCTGATACACCCCAATAACTGCTGAGATTATGATATCAATTCATCTGGTGATCTCAGGTGTGGGGGAGGAGGAGCGCGGGAGGCGGAGGAAGAGAAGGATGTGGAGGAGTGCGGAGACACACCAGCTGGTAGGCTGACTCATAGCCTGCTGATGCAGACAGTGCCCCAGAGAGCCACAGCCAACAGGAGGAGGCAGGACAGCAGGGAGTACAGGTGTGTGTGTGTGTGTGTGTCAGGGTTTGTGCACTCAGTGATAACAGATTACAGGTAATTTGTAACTTAAAGTGATGATTTTGAATTTTTTTTTTTCATATTACTCTTGAGATATTTCAAAGGACATTACATCAGTGTCAGTTTAATTTCATACCACGTCAAATATACCAGTGGAGTTCACACATTTTACTGTAATAGTGGAGCAAGTAGAATAGATCTTAAAACACACTTCCAAATCTGTCGAACACAACAAAAATATCTGTACATTACAACATTATATTATATTATGATTCTTCAGCTTAGACAATGGTTGACGTATTGCATCAATTTCAAGCCATATTGTAGCTTTCTGAGTTAAACTGCATTGACATTACACATCTAAGTTGTTAAAATCTGTATTCTGTTTATTTTAAATAGCTAAAACTGACGAGAAACCAAACATGTGCCCTGGTCAGTGAAACTGTGTGTTAAATGTCTTAGATAAATCACAGATCAGACCAGTTTCCTCCGTTGCCTGTGAGTGAAATGAATGTGTCGGTGTTTTAATGTGAGCTCTTCTCATTGAAAATCCTCTGTACACACCCCTCAGGCCGTGGAGGGAGCCAGTAAACCCGTACTACGCGAACATGGGATATGCTCGCGCTCCAGCCACCAGTGCCAACGACAGTGAGCAGCAGAGCATGTCGAGTGATGCAGACACACTGTCGCTGACCGACAGCAGTGTGTAAGTACACACACTCACACACAGATTAACTACCATACAACACCTTTAATAATTCAGTCTGGACATTAATGTAGTTCACAGCCACACCGTGCCTGAGCTGTAATGAATGAGCTGTCGTGACCTGTGTTTTGATGGTTGTTTGTCTGTGCGTGCAGAGATGGTATTCCTCCATACAGATATCGGAAGCAGCATCGTAAGGAGATAAATGAAAGTGCCAAAGCCAATGGACGTGTGCCCCTACCTCATATACCTGTGAGTTAAACAGACACTCTTCATGTTAGCATGCACAGATATATTTGTGTCATACTTGGTTGAATCCTGGGGACCTTTGTTGATCAATGAGCTGTTACTGGGCCTGAAGGAGACAATGGATTCTCATGATAATAAATAAAGTATATTTACCTTGTATTTATCTTTTAAAGTATATTTTGGGGCTTTTTGCCTTTATTTGATAGTACAGTTGAGAGGGACAGGAAATGGGGAGGCAGAGAGGGGGAATGACATGCAGCAAGGGGCCGCCCAATGCAGGATTTGACTGGGGCCGACTGCAGCGAGGACTGTAGCCTCTGCATATAGGGCACCTGCTCTAACCACTGAGCCACCCAACGCCCCGACCTTGTATTTATCTGATATGTGCTAGGTGTCAATTCACAGATTTGGTGTTAGAGTTTTAGCAGCAGATGTGTGCAGGAATTCATGGCTTCAATTCTTTCTTTTTTTTTGTGGACGTGTCCTCATGCAGCGCACGTACCGCATGCCAAAGGACATCCACGTACAGCCTGAGAGGTTTGCTGCGGAGCTAATCAGCAGGCTAGAGACGGTTCTCAGAGAGAGAGAGGCTCAGGAAAGACTCGAAGAGAGGCTGAAGAGAGTACGACTGGTAAGTGCACAACAACTCAGCACAGCATATGTGCCTCTCATGATGTGATGGGGTTGTGATACCGAAGAAGAAGAAGAAGCTGAAGCTGTAATTAATTCCAGATATTCACACTGTTGTTGAGGTCGTTGCTCGGTGAATTACGAGTGAAAGACACATTGAGAAATTGGACAGTTCATTTCTTCGGTAATGAGAAACTGTGCGTTACGGTCGGCAGATCGGCTCGCGGCGAGTTCAGCAGCCGTGCGGGAGAGAGAGTCCATGCCGTGCTGGGATTTTATAACCAGAGATGTGGCCAGGATGTGCGCTTAATATCTCCCTGACGGTGTGGAAATCTCATGTTTTCACATCACGTATGAGAATCAAAAGCAGGTGTAGGTGTATTGCAAAAGCAGAAACCATGAACACATGATAAATTACAGTTATTATCCTCCAAACGTCTTAATCCAGCTGATCTAGCATCCTCAGATGCAGGTAGAGATGCAATTATCAAAAATGTCTGAACTCAGTCACAAGCTGTAAACACCCTGTTTTAAAAGGAAATCTGTGAATCCATGTCAAGTCTTCAGAATAATGAATTTTGTCAAAATCATTTGTTTTGTCTTTTATTGTTGTTTTTCTACCTGAGGTGAAAAAACTCAAGAGAAATGAGTGCGTGTTGTTTTTATATTATGTTTCTCTTAAATAATGTAGTTAAAATTACAGGCAGATAATCTGTTTAATGATGTCTCTTTATTTTTAATAGGAAAATGTGGAATGGGAAGGTGATTTATTCTAGTCTTTGTGTGTTCATACTGGTTTATACAATGTTAATTTCCACGTGGAAATAAACTTTGTCTCATATTCCCAACAGGAAGAAGAGGGGGACGATGCTGACATCTCCATGACAACCTCCATGTCTTCTCATAGCATACCACTCCCCCTCCCCTCATCGTTTCCACCTCTCTACGGCGCCCGTTATTCAGAGACCACTGCTAACACGGCGACAGTCACCACTTACGGCGGCCTGGTTGCCATGGAGGATTCCCACGACGACGACCCAGAGTCTATTTTGGACGAACACGTGTCGCGTGTGATGAAAACGCCGGGCTGCCAGTCGCCAGGGGCAACCAACAGCACCTTAGGAGGAGGAGGGGGTCGACACACTCCTCCCAAATCGTCGCGCTCACCTGACGGGGGAATCGGGCCGCCTCACTACCCCCCGCACCGAGGGGGGGGTCACAGTCTGCCTGCTGCTGGGGTCAAAGGTAAGAGGCTGTGGAGGAGAAGCAGAGAGGGGGAGAAAGGGCTGAAAGTCTGAACCCTTAACCCCCCCCCCGCAGTCGCCATGACGAGCATCAGCTCATCTGACCTTGTGTAAAGTACACATCAGTGGTGACGGTGCTCATATTAATGTTTCACCATAACTCCCTCTCTGTTCATACGATGGTACATTATAGTCTCTCATGTTGTCACAGTTAACAAAATATAGAGCTGAAAATGTTTTTGGCAAATGTCACACAAACAAATAGAAGTTGCACATTCGCTCTAGCGTCTATTCACAGCAGCAGGAGCACCGTAACTAATGAAGAAACATGTCACACAGTGAATGTGATGGTGTGTCTCAGCAGAATAAGCTGCATCAGGCTTTGGGCACACACACACACACACACACACTACTTGTCAGTGGGATTAATTAATCGTATTGTCGACTAAGTGAAAACAATCAAATACCACCTGTCTTCACCTTCGAGGTAGAGAAATACAAATTGGCCTTAAGCAGCTAATATGAAACACCAGTCACAGTGAGCTGTTGTTGGAGAGACTGGGATTTTCAGGTGGGGGAATAATGTGCCAGTATAATCTGCAGGAGCAGTTTGTTTTTGTACCTAAGTGCAGATTATATTAATATGTCGCTAACGGATTTCACCCTGGTGTCGTGTCAGGTATGCATCACCACAAGCAGCTGTACCACCACAGAGGAAGAGAGGGACAGGAAGAGGCGGGCTCTAGGTCTCAGCCCAACTTCCTGTGGAACGGAGACCCGGCTGGCCAGTATCCAGGGAGAACACGTAACTACGCCGACGGGGCTGGAGCCAGCACGCTGGAGGGGATGGGCTACAGGTAAGAGAGAGCGTGGTCATACGTGCTCGTGTTCGTCACTGAAAACTGTGCACGAGCTGTGTTTTAATCGGATGACTCCAAGTTTGTTTTTGTGTCACCTGTTTGTTCTGCAGTAGTAAAGGCAGCACGCTATCACGGCGAGGCTGCAAGAAGACCTCAGAGACGTCGGGCAAAGGTGAGGAGAGTGGGCGTGGTCTGGAGACCCAGGTGCCACTGGAGGATCTGGAGAGAAACCAGAAGATCCTGCAGTGGATGATGGACGGAGACAGACAAAGGAAGGGCTCCCACGGGTGAGTGGACTGAAAGAACTGAATCATTCTTTCAATCATCAAATCATTTTAAAAAAAATATAAAGTTTAATATTTCATCAACGGCGTGATAA
>OMNW01012516.1:0-15144 GCA_900303245.1 Selene dorsalis | reverse complement strand
CTTGTCTCCACTGTGGATATCGGAGGAGGGCTGTTTAAAAATCTCATGTCTGACCAGTCTTCCACTTCCACTGCGATGGATGGGAAAAGGGTGAGGGGACTGCTGGTAGGAGAGAGGATAAAAGTAGTCTTCCACTTCTGCTTTGGAGGAGCCTGTCCTCCGCAGACCATAACGATGCTGCTACATTACCACGGAAACTCTTCAATCGGTGCTCGGGACAGTCAAGAAAGCAGTTTTTTTTTTTTTTTTTTTTTGTTTGTTTTGTTTTGTTTGTTTCCATTCGGGAGTCTCGCTGCCTTTTGCTGTCTCTGTTCCTCATCAGCTGGTGACAAGGGGAGAGGACAGAGGATTTTTGGGGAGTGGAACTTTTTTCGCCTGCTTCTCCTCTCACTGACTTCATAGCCTCAAAACAGAGAAACTTTCTCACCCTTGATTCCTAGATGTCATGTAGTGATCTCTCACATCAACATGTTCAGACAACAGTTCTCTACATAACTTGTTTACCAAAGCTACATATTTTTGATAAGACAAGTATCCCTAGCTACTTGTTTTCATTTTATTTGAATTGTGTATGTACAAGGCAGGTACTGTTACTTACTAATGCAGCCTAATTTCGTCATATCTCAACTTAATTTTGTATTATTGTGTATGTTTTGAAGCTAGCTCATTAGTCACGTCAGCGCAGCCATTTTTTTTTTTTTGTCGTCTCTCTTTCCTCTGATCCACATCCACACACCTCAGTTCTGTACTGTTTACCTTTTTGAGTGTGCAGTTCTGTTCACCTGCGCGATAAGAGTTTAAAACATAGGGCAACTTTTCATTTCCATCCTCAGAAATCCTCACGAAAAAAAGAGAGAGGAGTGCACACTAAAGGTGTGTCGTCTTTGCCCAAACTGATCACACTCTCCCCTCGCGTTACGTATCTTCTCTGCTATATCTGGAGGCTGTGTACATAACTCAGTCGAGGTGCCTGCCCGGCCAGTGCCATTACTATCTAAAATGCTTATTCTGAAGCACGTCGGTGAGCGTGAGAGGCCGTGTCGATCGTGTTGTGTGTCTGAACTCAGCCAAAGAGCATATTGTACGTCCCCTGTACGCCTACATGCGTGTCTGTGCAGTCCAAGTCTACGAGTATCAAATGTGCTTTTTTTTTTCTTTTTTTTTCTTTTTCATCATGAGCAGAAGGGAATCTCCTCCTCCTCTCGCAGATTCCCCAAAATTGTATCTTAACTTAAATCTGGAGTTTATCCTGAAGGAAGAGTTTGACAGTTTGAGAAATGTGCTTGTTTGTTTCCTCGCTGAACTTTGGGTGAGGAAACACAGACACACAGACATACAGCTGTGCAGCAGATGTGAGGCCCACAGCAGGCAGGTGGTCAGTAAACTAGGCCTGCAACTACTGATTGTTTTCATGATCAAACAGCCAAGTATTTCCAGAGAAAAGTCTTCACATTTTTTTATCTGAACAAACTTTCCTAAAGCTAAAAATTTCTTAATTGTTTTGTTAATTAAAAAAAAAAATTACATTTGGTTAAGAAGCAGCAAATTCTCACAATTTAGAAAATGAGACCAGAAAGTGTTGAGTTTTTTTTTGCAAGAAAATAATTTTGATTCAACTCTAAAACAAACCACACAGTGAGGTTGGCAGTTTTCATTACCTTCGGATAGAGCCAGGTTTCGCTTTGTGTTTAGCCTTGATGCTAAGCAAAAGCTAACAGGCTGTTGGCTGCAGTTTCAGCTGGTGTTGATCATCTAATTAAGGTTTCATAAAGGAAGCAAAAAAAAAAAGTGAATTTCCAAACCAATGTCAAACTCTTCCTTTTTTTATGCCTCTTAACATCACTGGAGCACAGCAGTGAGGCCTCGGTGCCGCCGCATCATTAAATCACAACCATGAAACACAACGTACCCTGCACTGACGACACACCAGCTATGTAAGCTGAATGTAATCTGACTTTGTAAAACTTTTACCCGCTATATCCTCAAAGGAAAACCCCTTCATCACCCTTTGTCACGTCATCATGCCAGAGTCTACCTTCAGTGCTGATCTCCAACTCCCTGGTCTGAGTGTTGTGTTTTGTGTTTTCTATGCTGGTAGTTAACTGAATGTGTTCATCAATCTAAGGGGTCCTACAGAAGGTCTTGCAGGAATGTCGACTACAATTTGTCCTGGGTTTTTTTTTTTTTTTTAGCCCAGTAAGGGAAACATAGGATCATAAAACATTTGTCCTTACTTCAACACATTTTGCCTTCAATATAAAATTTTAAATTTAGATATGTATTTGTTTATAAAAAAAATGTAATTTTAATAATCACCAAGCATGTTCTTTATAAGGAATGTTTTCCTGACAAGTTGAATTATCTATTTTGTTTTAATGTCTATGTGTAAAATGCTATGGCCCTCTGATATATTTTACCTGTTTTGTTGGAACACCCAGGGACAGTTAAAATGACACATGTGTTAAAGAGTTGTTTCTTGTGATTATGATTTGATGGACAAAAACAAACAAGCGCGTCTGTTGTGTTGTCGATTTGTGTGAAACAGTGCCTTTATCATGTTATCTCTCAAAAAATATGTTTATTGAACCAATCCATGCTTTTTAATGCAACTTTTCGTTTTCAGTCGGCCCCGTTATATTTTTTAGCCGCAGTCATGCTTGCTCACTTCTGTTCTGATAGACTCTCTGCTGTAAATATGTACATTACCATTTCATACGTGTCTTCAGACCTGCACCACATGTCCATGGTGTTTCTGTTTTTCAAAGGTAAACGCCAAGATGTCACTGTGCTGGTTCCACTTGTACATTTCTTTTAAAAAGGTACTTCATAATAAAGATGTTGAAATAAACCTCCCCTTGCAATCGTTTTTCATGAAATTTTCACTATTCACCTTCTTTTCTCTATTGTATTTCTTTATCAAAGATACAATGAGTGACCTTCTGCACATGTTTTAAATATACCATCAACTTTTTCAGCCTTGTTACCTTATGTTAGATTTGTAACCAGGAGCAGTGATGACATCATGTAGGTATTGTACTGTACTTAATTGGGTGGGTTTGGTTTGCTCAGTTGCTATAGAGATGAATCAAAGTGCAGTAGTGTGTAGTTTTAACCCTGGGAAAAAATATTCAATAGTCAAGTAATACTGATGTAATACAATGTTGTAGGAAAGTAATTATTTAAAGTATGTACATAAGTAATTACGGTAATGAAAAATATTTAAATCATATATTTATATTTGTTTGATAATTAAATAACAGTAAACTTGATATCTTTGAGTTTTTCACTGTTGGTCAGATGAGGCAGGAAAAAAAAAGACTAAGTTGATCTGGGTTCTCCGGAATAAGTGTTTAAACATATCCTACTGATTTCTGACATTTTATTGCCTAATCAATGAATAGGTATTGGTATTTGTGGCAGGGTCACTTCTGTGATGGAGTAATACCATCTTGCTGTGGGCTTACTGTGTGTTTACTACATGATACTCAAAGAAACTGGAAAAAGATTTGATAAAACAGAATTTGACTACAAATCCACAAAATATAGAAAACTGTTAAAGTTTTAAAAGTTCATTTCAACACATGGACCCGAGTCTACAAGAATACATTAAGAGCTAGGAGTAATTGTACTGGGGGGAAAAAAAAAAAAAATCTGTTTTTCTGCTGACGCACGACGTGAGGTCAAAGTTCAAATGTGACGCAATTACGTACGCACACACGGTGGAGCTACAAAACATAGCTTGAAAACGAGAATCCAAACAGCAGTTAGCTAAAATATATCGAAAAGTTGTTCTTAATATTTAATATTTTTCATTTTATAAACTCGGTTATCCGACTCGAAAGCAACGAGAATATTATTTCCTTTTTATACGGAGAATTAATGAGCCTGGGACGGATACATAAACCGCTAAGTAGCTCGCCGGTTGTAAGCATTAGCATGTCCGTTAGCTGACAGCGTTAGCCCCGGAGGTGCTGAGCCATGGACCCGTGGAGTGCAGTGGTTGATGAAGTGGCTCTGGAGGGTCTGGACGGGATAACTATTCCGACCCTGTGGATTAGACTGGAGAATAGACAACCTGAGTTTCCCCTCAAGCTTGACGACAGCACCAAGGAGTTTATCTGGAGGTTACTCATCGACAACACCGAGCTGACATTTCATGCGATTCCGGAGGAAAGAGAAGATTTTGTCGTATCAGACAGGTGAGTTTAACATGATAATAAGGCTCAGTTCTGTCAGCGTTGTCTTAAGAAAGCCCAGGAAAACAGCAGTGTGCAGGTTGAAAACAGAGTGTGCTCTTTCACTCCTCACAGGAGAGACTGTTGTGGAAAGATCATCAACGTGGTGTGCAATGTAAAGAAGACGAGAACCTTTAGAGGGACTATCTTCTCCAGAAGAAATACACATAGTTGCCAGACTAAGATAAACTAATGCAAAACATTCCTGCCTTAAATCCTGCCTTCATTAACGACATACTGTCCATTTTGTGTGTAGTAAACATAATTCAGGAACTGTACTTCCCTGCTAAACAGAGGCTGCAGTTTGTGATACTATTGAACTGTGTTATGTTTGTTTTGTAACTTTCATGAACTTCAGTGGGGTGGACGAAGTAATGTGGAATTGAATGCAGCTCAACTGTATATACCACTATATATAACAGGGATGGGCAACTCATTCCACAAATGGCTGCAGGTTTTTGTTCCCAACCAAGCAGCAGCACACCAGACCTGACTCATTTAATCAATGGTTGAAACCCTTTGTGGAATGAGTTGCCCATCCCTGATATATAAAATGGTTGAAAAACCACCATCGATTTGATGTTGTCTAGATCTTTCAAATTTAACATCTTTTTTGCAACATTAGCTCACTATTCAAACAATATCCATGACGGTCACCTTTAGATGAGGACAGTCCAACCCTAGCCAAAACTGGCCTGTATGTAATATCTGTTTAGTGCCTCTTTAATGTGATGGCCATAAAGGAATATCTAAAATCGCACTCTGCTATGAAGTTAGGGTTTTTACAATATAGGGAACAGTCTGGTTTCAACATGTGGTGAAAGCCAGGCCATAAAGAAATTGTTGTCCCAGTTTGGTGAGTTTATAATTGAGAGTCCAGATGTGCCGTGAACCCAATCCACCACTTCTGGGGATGAACTAGAGCCCCCGCTGTGAGTGAGAGCTCTGTGGCTTTATCACTCTGCATCAGTGGTCAACTTCACTAATGCTCTTGTTGCTGACTGTGGGCAAATTCCTACAGCCAGGCTCCAAGATACAGTGTAAAGCCTGTCGGGTGTTATATCAGCAGTTTTACTCCCCTGATTTTTGGCTGAAGCATTGAGCAGTCACATATGGGGGTAATTTATTTCAGGTGAAAAAAGACATTGTTCCATGTGTTTCTGTGTATAACGCAGACTTTGTGCTTGCATGCCTGTGTTGTCAGGTTTAAAGACGCAGATGCAGAAAAGATCCCGAGTGCCAATGAAAAAAAGAAAGACATCTACCCGATCCATATTATTATTAATGATGGCATACAGGGCTCGTGTGCCTTCTTCAAAGAGAGGACGGACATCACTGAGCATGTCCGCTCCACGACCCAGACTGCATTGATCAGCTTGGAGGAGGCTCTCAAAAGGTTTGTTGAGCTGTTTCCAAACCACCCACTGCCTAGAAATGAACATGCTGTGGACTACAGACTGTGAGCTTAAGGCAGTGATTCAAATTATTTTGCATTTTGAAAGATTTTGACTTTTGTTGGAGTCATATTAAACCATGAAGACAAGCTTTTCTATTTTCTGTTCTATTTCAGCATGTTATTAATTAGGAGCACAGAACGTTAAATAGACAAAAGTAAAACTTTGTGTAATTGTAATGACACTATCAGTGGGTTAGGATAGATTTTTCATTTGTAATTGATTTTGTTCTTTGTGAAATACAGAAATCTGTTAAAACTAAAGAAGTCATGGGCATCATGTGAACGTATTGATAGAATCTGAATTAATTTTGATAACAGACACACCAAGAATCCTGTAATGCCATCAAGTCTTAGCTACAAATGTGAAGGATCTAGTAAAATCCCTTCAAACTTTAGCTGCCTGTGATGATTTTTATTGGTAATGACTAACTGTCTGCAGACGAATTGTAAAAACAGTTTGAAAAACTTTTGTAAAAACAATTTATTCTGCCAAACATTAACACTCGCTTCAGATTTTATAGTTTGAATTTCCTCTTTTTTGTCAAAATGCACAAATGTTTAAACAAAAATCACAAAAGATAAATCACATCAGTAAAGATAGTGTGAATTTTAAGTAACTGTACATTTGTCTCGTGTGTCGCTTTTTTCTTTTTTTCCTGACCAAACCTTCCTCTCAGATACGGCCGGAAGCTCGTTGTGGTGGCATCTCAGACTCTGCGATTCCGGGCTCTGGTCGGCAGTGAGAGCGATCCTGATTTAAAACTGACCGACGACTCTTTCTGCGTGCTGGAGAGAGTGGGCCGAGGACGGTGGCAAGGGGAGCTACAGAACGAGCTTCATGGATCCACTTTCAAGTGGGTGACACTCACACACACACTCACACTTGCTCATTTAGCTCAGGGTCATTGTGTTCAGCCATTTCATGACAGCCAGTGTTGTGCTTCGATAGGGCTGATGCTCGAAAGTTGCACTACATGAGGAAGTCTCTTATCGACTATGGACTCATCAGCATGCAGCCCTTTGTCTCACGAAAGAAGACAGGACAACAGCAGCACTCCATACTTCTGATGCTCAAACGCTTCCACGTGAACAGGTTTGTTTATTCCCTGTTTTTTTTTCTTGACACTGGTTTACTGTTGAGCACATTCGGTTGAATGGCGGAACATGGAGTTATAAACAACTGCATTTTTACTGTAAGGTCAGACCTTCAGGCCGGACACACGCTGGATGTATCACGTGTGTTTCAGGGCTGCAGAACGTCTTGGTTTTCATCTCAACACACATGTGAGAGGATTAGAGTCGACACGCTGGCTCAGAGACACGCATCTCTCATTTTGCAGCTGCATCACATGATCTAGAGATTCAGTGTCTAACCCTGTTCTCCTGTAGTCCAAGTCATGAGCTGAGCTGTCATACAGCCTGATCACAGTGGGACAAAGCATCTCCTGAACTGCTCAGTATATTTGTCAAAGTCAGGTTTAAAAAAAACATATCGAAACATTTCAAACGGTGCGTGGCTTGTGTGAGGTGCAGTCAGCAGCTGTGGAGACACAGATGATCCAGCCGTATGTCACAGACCTGAATAAAATGGAGGCCTCCTCTTGGACAAAGTAGAGTAGTTTTATTAGTCGTGCAATTTTTTTAAAGAAAGCATATGGCATTGTCATCATGCAAATATTTAGAAGAAACAAAAAACCTTTTTACTTTGGCAGATATAGTGTCAAGATAAAGTCTGTGTGTTCTGTCTCTCCTGCTCTTCATTTTTGTCTCTGTTTTTGTACATGTTTCTCTCCAACCTGTTCTCCTCTTTCAGGAGGTCAAAGTATGACATACTGATGGAGTACGTGTCCAACATCCTCCAGCACTTACCTGATCAGCGCGCCACTCTGAGCTCGTTCAAAGAGCAACTTGTGAGTATCACTCTGTGCTGGTCTTTTACACCACGCATGTGTGTGTGTATGTTCATTTTGCTGATACTTGTGTGTTTTCTTGCAGAATTTGACTGATAGTTGTTTTAAGCGTGTGTGTCGGCACATGCGAGATGCCAAGTTGGTTGAGTTTTTCCAGTGTCCTCTGGAGGACTTGGATCCCGGCGTCGGGCCCTGCACCACAAAAAAAGGTGACACCCCGCAGAGTGACAAGCACCAGTGCATATAGGGGCAAAACAAGTGTAGGTGCTGATATCAAAAACAACAGCTTATTAATGGGATTTCATAACAATATCAGAAAAAAAGTTAAGATCAAAACATAATTACGGTAATACTTTTTTATTATAGTTGTCAATGACTATATTGGACCTGTGTTGGCATTAAAGCTTCATCTCAAATTAATGGATTCAGTTAATGAGCATTTAAACTTACAGTTTATTTAAAATATAAATAGTTACCTTACTATCTGAACTTGAATAAATTGATGAAGTTTCATTTAAAGCTCAGTAGCATTATCTCATGTTTAAGTATTTTTATGAGTAAGAGAAGAGGAGGAAAGTCTTCAACAAAACTAATAAACTAACTTGATTGAAATGCTGTGGGCTGTGTGGGCTCACTACTAAAATATAGTTTATCATGTTACAAATGAAGGAATTGACACTATTTTTGTTGCAGAAATGTGTACAGCTGTGGTATGTTTGTGTGTTATATTGCATGTTCTTGCCTGAATGCTGACTTGTATTATTTGTGTTTCCCAGGGAACAAAGTGCTCGTGCGCTGTATGAAGCTGCTAAAGCCATATTCAAAGAAGGATGTCACTGATGAGGATGAGGATGATGATGATAATGATGAAGATGTCCCTGGAGCGAGAAGCCGAGCTTACCCACCGCAGGGTCGAATCATGGAGAGGGATGTTCTGACACAAGCCTATCACATAAGTACGGTCCATCAACAGGAGACTCAAGTGGATCAGATTTAAATGTTGTGAAATGTACAGCTCAAGTTGTCGAGAAGATTCATGTTGTATTTCTCACTGACTTTAAGCACTTGACCCTCAAATACATTGTTTCTACTCAGATCTGGGGTTAAATAAGACAGAGCCCACAAACAAAAACTAGACATCTTCCTCACCTCCAAATGATTATTGCATCAATTCTTGTGTTGTGTTCTCATGCAGTATTAGCCAGTGGCACAAAGGGAGTCCCACAGTCGGGTCTTGGGTTCAGAATGAACATCGGTAAACTGGAGTCTCGTATGCTCTGTCGAAGACTGGAGAGAGACGGTTTGATAAAGGTAAACCCTAAGCTTATACAGAGAGGATATTCTGTATGGGAATAAAAAACTGATAATTAAACATTTGTCAAGTTCAGAGAAAATGTGTTGGAGCCATTCAGGATGGGTTGTCACTTCTTCATGATCCCTGAACTCTTTATCTTGAGCCGTTATCAGGTCAAAATGTCAGTGTATTGATTCAACCTGCAGGTTTTGTGCAACACCTCAACATTCACCCTGGTACTGAGTCGAGCCATGCAAGCATCCAGAGCAGTAGTTTCAACTAATTTAGTTTTCACTGTAATGTATTTAATGTAGGCGTACTTATACACATTGTATTATTATGTAAAGGTGTTTTGGTGTGTTAGTGTTGTGATGTCTTTTGCCCTGCAGGGGTACATGGTGGATGAGGGTCGGCAGAGGACGACGAGATTCATCAGCCACAAGTGTGTATTTAGAAATAATAATACACTTTTAAGTTGCTACATCATATCAGATACTGTATCATCAATAACCTTGGTCTGATCACTACTCTACTCGTAACAGGTGTGTGGGTCGGAGTGATCAGCTTCAGCTGGTTGCGAAGGAGCAGGAGCGCAAGAAGCTCTTCTTCTCCTCTGAGCCACAGGCATCAGGCACCGCAGCAGGAGCGCCCAAGACGCCATCGTCCTCAAAGTCCACAGCGAAAGAAAACAACAAAACTCCCACAGTGAAGAAGATTCAGAAAGCTGGTAGAGTTAGCGTCAAAGGCGCCACTGAGGCCGAGCAGCCGGTTAGCGATGAAGGGATGGAGGAAGGCAAAGGAAAAGCAAGAGGGAAGACAAAAGGGAGGAAGAGCAGCGTGAGAGCGAACCAGATGGAAACTGAGACAAAAGGGGTCACACCAACTGAAGGCGAGAGCTCATTAACCCTTTGTATGTCTCAGCACAGATGTTAGAGTCTACGTCTAACTGTAATATTCAGCAGCTCTTTATGTTGTCCCTTTCTTATTTTTATGTGATCACTCAGGTGAAACCCCGGCGTGCAGTGAACCCAGCACCGGTATGGACACATCTGATGATCTCAAAACAGGTAGTTTCCAGAAATGGGCTTTAACTCCTGCACTTCACCTGCACTTACTGCTGAAAATCATGTTTGACTGACTTTATTCACCATTAACAAAAATGCTGCAAAGACGTGGGTTTTGGGTTTTTTTTGTAGAAACACCTTAATAAAGAAAATGCAGCAGAACAGTGTACAATACAAAGGAATGAGACACAGGGCATTTTCAGTTTTTTCTCAATTTTTCAATCCCAACCTGGGACTCCCATTGTCCTTCTGCACATGGTACTGGGTATTTTTATGTAACAGCCCCTTTTCTGTTTAACCCTTTCTATTATTGTCTCCTCCTCTAGAACAAGCTGCTGCTGCTGAGGATGAGGAGGAGGAGGAGGAGGAGGGAGAACAATCGAACCAGACTCCTGTCGATCCTTTGCCTCAGAGTTCAGCATCAGCTGATCAACCAGTGACCAACAACATCGTGGTTGTTAAAGATGTTTGGGAGGATCCGGTCAGTCTGATGGTTTGGTTTCACTGGTTTATTTGATGTTCTGTCTCTGTTTATTTATTTTTTTTACATGGTTTTGTGTTGTTGCTCATCATGTGTAAGTAAAGATAAGTGAATACTTAGCAGATCGCATCATCGCTCTTCCATTATATCTAGTCATTTGTATCTTAAAACGAGTTGGTGTGTTCACATATGAGACCCAAAATGTCTTTATCCAGTGAAGTGTCGTTAAGATGCACTGTTGTTTGGACTGAAAGCTTCAGACACATATTAAAGCAGCTGTGAAGAGTCAGAAAATCCAGACTTATGTTAAGTCATGATTGACCAAATTTCTCTATCCTCCTCCTTCAGAACGGCAAATCTAAGAAATCTTCGGAGAAGTCTCATGAGACGTATCGGCTGCTGAGGAGGAAGAACCTGATCGTCGAGGCTGTCCGCAACCTCAAGGTCATAGAAGGTCTTTTCCCGTAAGTTTGTCTTCGGTGTTGATCAGTTTATTGGAATTTTATCGCACAGCGGAAAAGGAAACGGAGAGAATGAAATATTCTGCCTGTCTTCCAGATTACAGAAGATGATCAATGACGAAGAGAAGCAGTTTGGATTCTCCTGCAAGTGCTGCAAGAAAACTATCACACGTATCGTCCGCAGTCTGTCCAGAGAAGGCTTGCTCAAGATGTACACGACCACTGTCATACAGGATGGGATCACCAAGAACGTACGAGCACACACGCCGCACACCTTGATGGTCATCTCCATTTCCAGACCTTTTTTACATGCAGTCAGATCCTTTTTTTTTTTTGCGAAGGCAAATGCACAGAAAAAAAGGAAAAAAAAAAGAAAGAAATATTACATTTTATTACGTGTTGACATCCCATAACCCCCTGTTCCTCCTGCACGCAGGTCGAGATGATCGTTCATCCATCAATTCAGCCCAACGATGAAACAGTGCAACGGGTTATCGAGCAGGTCCGCTTCAGAATCTCCAGCTCTTACTCGAACGTACGGTGAGTGAAAACAAAATCCAGATTCTGAGTTAGTTGGCTTGGCTGTCACTGGTCACTGTGCAACAGTCAGTTTCTCAGTGTTAAATTTACAAGAGACAGATGTCTTGTCTCCTGTTCATACAGCTTGTGTTTAACTGTATTTGTCTATGTCTGTCCCTCAGTCTGCAGCACGAGGAGAAACTCAGAGAACTAGACGAGTTCGAGGACGTGACTAGATGCCCAAACGGCAGGGCTGACAAGAGACTAGAGCAAAACTACCAGGGTTTCAAGCCCACTACAGGTTCTGTTTGATTGTATACCACAGAGCACTCAGGAGTTTCCTTTCCCCTCTATTTATGTGTCTATTATCCATCGTTTTGTTCTTGGTCCTCTGCCTCTCTTTGATTTATAGTCCCGGGATTAGGTAAGACTCTCGGCTTCCAGCCTAAGATGCATCGCCTGCGTATCGTTCACAACTTCCTCTGGTACTTGATTTACGGACACCCACTTGGACGCAGCTCCACCATCTCTGACTCAACCAGTGAGACGCCAGCCAAGCCAGCCAAGCCAGCCAGCTCTGATCCAGAAGCCAAATGCAGAGACGAGCATGAAAAACAGGATCCGAAAGACTGTGCACAGCCGCAAGGTGCAGACTCGACAGTGTCTAACTTGGATGAGACATCAGGAGAAGATGAGGAGCAGCAGAGGGGTGATTCGGCTCCTGCTCACTCTGCGTCTGAGCTGAGAGGTGAGAGCATCATGTGAATATGTGGTAGCGAATGTGTTTACAGTATTTACCTAAAGTATTGCTACAAAAAATGCACACTGATTGTTTCTTCTGTGCGTCTCTAGCAGTTTACACTGATGAAGACTCGTGGAAGAGGTTCATTCCTCCGGTCCGTGTGCACAAAGAGTTCAGCAGCGGCTGGGCGATGGTGGCCGACGTGCTCCTCTGTCTGCCTCTCTCCATCTTCATCCAGGTCATACAGATCAACTACAAGGTTAGAACATGTTTAGTCCTCTGTTTAAAAGGATGTTACGTAGTTGATTCACAATTTCTGAGTACCAGAAAAGTCATTTTGTCCCTGGAGCCATAGCACAGTGTCACTTTACATCAAATACTTATCTTTTGATATATTCAAAGTGTCTGAGTGAGAAGGAAATTACATTTTTCAAATTATATGTATAAATTAAGTGACTTAATTACATAAATGCATTTAGATTACATAGTTATTATAAAACTGCTCAGAGAGACGAATGGGTCATAATGATTTTCATTTCTCTGTGGTCAGGAGTCTAAAACAGACATCATTTGAGATGTTCCTACTGCAAAAACAAGAAATAATTTTGTATCATGTTGCAACAGTTAGTTCATCTGCCAACTATTCTCATAATTTATTAACTGTTTAAGTCACATATAAAGCAAAACTGATAACTGATGTTCCAGTCACAAACGTGTGAGGATTTTCTGCTTTGTTGGCATTACTGAGATTCTGTTACATAATGTTCTGTTGTGTCACAACTTGTTATATAATTAGGATGCACTACATAAAATCATATTTGCTGAACTGTGTCTGCAGGTTGAAGGACTGGAGGAGTATCTCAACGACCCTGTGAAGCAGCACTACCTTGTTAGATGGTTACCTCCCAAAATGAGAAGACAGCTGCTTTATAGACGGTGACTCTCCCTCTCTCCCTCTTCATTGTGCTTTCTATGATACATTAAAATTGTGATCCTAAACTGAACTTTTTTCTTTTTTACACCAGGAAATACCTGTTTTCATTTCACGAGAACCTGCAGAAGTTGGTTTACATGGGTCTGCTGCAGTTTGGTCCTTCGGAGAAGTTCATGGAGAAAGACCAGGTACACAGTGACAGTCTGATGTCATGTGACTGCTGCTCTGATTGATTGTTTGCACCTAAATAGGCATTTATCATTCTGACTGTGATTTTTCCCTTGATGTTTATATCAAATTAGTGAATGTAAAAGATGCATTTTACCCCTTTATTACAGAAGATGAATACAAGAAGAAGTAACAGTAGCAAATCTATGTAAAAGCCAAATTACACACAACAGTTATAAACCCAGTCAAAACATTGAGAAAAGAAGAAGCAGAGCAGGTTTAACAGGATGGAGAATCTGTTTCAAATGAGTGATTAAATGAGGAATATTTGTCTGAGGAAGATTTTATTATTAAAAGTCAAATTATAAATCCCAAGTGAATGATGTGACACAAACAAAATCTCCAAAGGTAACATGTGGAATGAAAATAAATAAAATGTTGCAGTGTATGTTTTCACAACAGCACAAAGAGCACAAACATGTTGTTTTAATGAAATTCTCTTCTTATATGTCTGCTGTTCTTCCTCAACACCTGTGATGATCCAGGTGTTTGTGTACCTGAAACGTCACACCACCATTGTCGACACCACCAATGCTGAGCCTCACTACTGGAAGATCCAAGAGATACCTGACAAACCATTTGAGAGACGCCAGTACATGTTCAACACTTACGAGGATGTTGAGAACTACTGGTTTGACCTGATGTGTGTCTGCCTGAACACACCACTGGGTACGTAAACACACATACACACACACACAGAAGTTATTAAAGCAGAGTCACAGAAATCTGAATCAAATTTCAGTCTGTCAACATGAGTGTGTTTGTCTCTGTTTTTTTTTTTTTAGGGGTAATCCGCAGTAAGAGACGCATCCAAGCATCGGAGAACGAAGCTAATTCCCCATTTGTACCTGACCGCTACGTGTTCGTACACCTGGCGTACCTGCTAAAGTAAGTGCAGGGATTATTCTGGAGGCTACAGAGAAAAGAAAGTCTGATGGTCCTTTTGATTATCAATCAGTCAATCCACAATTTTACAAACGTCAGACAATCTTCCAGCCAACCTGATGTTTTCAAATTGAAGCCAGAGAATGTTTGACTTGATAGTTCATTTGAATTACTAATTGTAATAATTCAGTAAATAATTATTAAGGTTAAGGTGGCTTTATTTGTCCCGTAGGGGAAATTTGTTTTGGGCCCATAGTGCCTCTCGGTTGCATATCAAAACATTTCTTACACAAGGACATCAATTACATCATCCCCTCACCACAAACAGGTCACACAAGACATACATAGTGCAATAAAAAATCAGTCTGTTCTGTGCTTGTGCTATGTACTTTAACCACCAGTTTGTTAAATAGAACTGAGAATGATGTCATTATGTGTCCACACACACACACACAGGGGCAGTCGTGAAGTGTGTGATGACGGCTCAGTACCAGGGGACGGTAAAGGAGCAGCAGGTCTGGACTGTGAATTTTTTGCGCATCTGAAACGCAACTGGCTGTGGACCAATCACCTGCTTGCTGTCAGAAAGGTATGAGAACAAAACACAAGTTGAACATGTACACATTATCTGTGTGTGTGTGTGTTTCATCATTGTGAGGACAAGTGTGAATTTTAAACCTTTGGAGTGCCCAGTCCGGATCCCGGTCCCGGTCCCGATCCCGCTCCCGGTCCCGATCCTGTTCCCGGTTCGGGTTCCGGTCCCGGTCCCGGTCCCGATCCCGGTCCCGGTTCGGGTTCTGGTTCCGGTCCCTGTTCTGGTCCCAGTCCCGGTCCCGGTTCCGGTGCCGGTCCCGATCCCGGTTCCGGTTCGGGTTCCGGTCCCGATTCCGATCCCGGTTCGGGTTCCGGTCCTACTCCCGGTTCCGATAACGTCC
>OMNW01012515.1:4320-15519 GCA_900303245.1 Selene dorsalis | reverse complement strand
AACCCCCAAACATTGTATTATTCTGAAGAGCGATATAGTTTAACAGTTGTTCACATGAAAAGGGGCACGAATGACAGTTCAGGGAAGACGCAGCAGCTTCAGCCTCTCCGCTGCACGTCTGACAGATCAGGGCATGAAGAGGCCGTATCAGTGGTTTCAGACAGTTACAGAGGTGGTGGGAGGCAGGCGCGGAGAATCAGAAAGGTTCAGGGGCAAAAAGGTTTCCAGAGCTATAAACAACTATCTGTTCGTTTCAGAACTGGTTTATGTTTAAAAAGATGTTTGGAAATGTGTTTCCACTTCGTCTTAGCTATCGTAGAGGGAGACAGCAGCTGGCATTCAAAAACGGGATGAAGGCGCACAGTCTCAGCCCTGCGCTCCATTGTTTACAGGCAAAATGACAGAAATAGACGTCTCAAAAATGATTCGAGCTAAAAAAGAAGTTCAAACCTCGGCTTCTCTCTCTCCTCCACACAGCCCGCCTCTGTCCTGCCATCTTTAACAACATTTCCATGAAATCAGGAAATATTAAGGCTGTGCTAAAACAAAACATTTTTATTTCTAATTTTTTCTCAGAGGAGAAACACGGCCTTTCAGCTGGTCTTTAAGTGTTAACTTCCAAAGTCTGTGTTTTCCCATCGACATTTGAAACTCTATATTATCCAGATATTTGACAGTTGTTTTTTGTTTTTTTTAACACCTGCACACAATGCCACTGCTGTAACAGCATCGTCATCAGCCACAACAACACAAGGCTTCACTGTGTTCTTCACTGTCATGTGCACAATTAAACCCCATCGTGTTGTGTCACCGTGCATAATGAAAATAGGTGCTGACAACCGGGGCTGTCCATCACCTGTGAAATAATGAGTGGTTCCTATAGTGGCAGATAATGCTCACGTAGTTAACTCTCTGGATGGTGAGGGCTGGGTGGAGATAACAGAGCTGTTAATTTGTGCTGCGCTGGTGCGACTGGGAAACATGTGGAACGGCAGATAAAGAGACTAAGAGACAAAGAGATTAATGTTAGAACTGTGGACATGCTGCTGACTGTGAGCTTCTGCTGGATGATGATGATGAGTGTGTGTGTGTGTTCTGGGAGGTGGAGACTGAGAGGAGGAGAAAAAAAACCTAAATAAATACCTAATTAAACACATCAACAACAGGAACAACCTAAATGCAGTCAGATAAGTGCCACAGGTGGCCGCAGCGCTGTGACTGGCTGAGAGACTCTGACGTCAGCTGGAGGATCCTCTTACAAGGTCCTGTTACACACAGCTCTGACAGCCGGACCCGTTGCCTATGGAGACGGCATCCCGATAACCTCCATGTGCTGTTAAGCTCGCTGATGGTGTGAGTGTGATGATAAAGGGATGGAGGAGAAAAAATGTAGAAAAGAAGAAAGACAACCACACTTTTAACAGTCTGAAATATCTGGCCGGTCAGTGTGTCCACGTTGACGAGCTGCTTCTATCAGTCTGAACTGATGCTGCCCAACTTAATATTAGAAGTAATTTAAATCCCAATGTATCGAATAACAACAGGAAAGCAGTGTGAATATGTGTCGTAGTGATGAATTATGCAGATCCATGTTCACTGTTTAGCTCCCTGGTTCACTCTCTAGAGTCTAATATTGATCTCAGGTCCCTGCTCCAGCACCAAACAGCAGACACACACAGTTGAAGACCAGCTCTTGGACACGGTGGAGCACTGAGCAGCTAAAGAGCCAGATATTTCCCCCCAATAGGCAGTGGAGACCAAACACAGAGCTAAAAGAGACAGTGACTGCTGAGCAAACACATCTGCTGCATGTGGAAATAAGCAGCTGTTTGCTCCTCGTTCATCAGAACATCTTCAAAGGTGTCAATGCTATCTTCACAACTCGTTTCTGCTGCAGCTATGTGGCTAAAAATACCAGTAAATGCAGATTTAATGGTGACAGTTGTCAACTCTCAGCAGTCTGCTGCCAAACATCCTGTCTCTTTGTGGGGCCGATATCATCATTGGCATCATCATCTTATCTTTTTAAAAGCCTTCTGAACCTACTTTATCTGATTGTGAAGGATAAAGTTCACGAGTCGCTGAACCCTCGTTTTGAACTTCTTTTTTTGTTGTTTTGTTTTTTTAAACGACCTTGTTTCTCACCATTTTTCCTCGCTGCTGTGCCGAGCGTGTTTCTCGCAGGGTGAAGACGTTGCCGCAGACCGAGATCTCCCTCCACACGCCGGGTTTGGAGCCCTGGGTGAAGCCGTTCCGAGGGTGCATCACCAGCACGCCGTTTGTGGTCAGTCCGTCCATCTGACTGTCAGACGTCTTCCACTTAGCAGCTTTCTCCTGGAGACAACCAAGACAGACAAGGATTAGGGACAAAGACACATTTTGAGTTGAACCATGTTCATACAAAAACCTCCATATGACAAATTGCAGCTTTAAATGAAATTATTAAGAGTCGTTTCTTTTGAGCAGCGTGTGAATTCAGTTTTGTGGCGAATTTAAGGACACTTTGACAGGAAATGAGTCGTCATGATTAAGACAAACAGGGGAGAATGATGTTTGCCTCTGACATTAAGTGTGAAAAACAACAGCGAACGTGAGTGCAGAAACTAGCAGGGTAAAGGTTTTATCTTTCACATCACCAGAACACAATCTGTGTGTGACTCTTCTTTAATCACACATTCCCGTCAGTCTCTCTGTCACATTTCCTTGTATTGTTTTATCCTTTTCACCTCTCACTCTTTCACACTCGTGTGTACGTGTCTGAGGCACCAGATGAAAACACAGCTCACCCCCAGGAAGATGTTCTTGGAGGAGTCGAAGCCCGCGGCATAGATGCGTGCAGTGTAAGGCGGCGTGCGCTGGCACATGATGCGGCAGGCGAAGCGGGAGATGGTGCTCTGAACCGACTGGGTGTCTGCGTTACTCTGGCTGCCCGCCACCGTGTCCGTCACCACAAAGTCTATGGGACTCTCTGTCGATCGACCGATCTGGTGGAGAGAGACGAAGACGTGTTCTAACAGGTTCCAGACTTGTATCAGGATTATTATCAGATAATACTAAATAATTATCTGTGGGGATAACAATAGAGACACAGAAATCAAAGCTCACTGTACAATACAGAGTTCATTTGAAAAGAAAAGGAATGACGTAGGTGGATGACAAATACACTGAAGGAACATTGTCCCACTAGTTTGGCTGCTCAGATCCACTGTAAACATTTCATCTAGTTTTTAAACTAGATGAACAGAGACGACCTTGGAGACAAGTTTCCTGTTGGTTTGCGTGTATTGCAAACTTTTACACACAACCCATAATAACTCTGAGGACATTCTGTACCATGATGATGGGTACTCTGTTGCCCCTGACAGCGACCCGCACACAGTGGCCTCCCAGAGTGTTAATGCTGTATTCAAGCAAGGAACAGGCTGCCTTCTGAAAAACACAGTGTTTATAATAGAGGAACTAAACCTCTAATCCACATCTGACTCAGACGTATCATCAGTGTTAGCGCTCAACACTTGTTGTTTTATTTAACACAAAACACAACCAGTCCACTCGAACATTGTGCTTTCTTTCACTTTGCTGACAGTTGTGACACGATGAAAAACTCCTGGACTGGAGCTGAACGGACTTTAGTGGTTTTAAATGGAGTTTAAATAAACTTTGTTGTTTCCAAGGTCAAGTTGTGTTTTAACTCAGATTAACGTGAAAATCACAGACTGACTTTACCAACTGTGTCTCAAACGCCTGAGCAAGTTAAATTTCTACTGATTATCAGATGCACATTATAAACTACATTTAAGCTTAAGAAAATAATTTAGTAGCAACACACTGATATGAATATCCTAACATCGCTGATACTTAAATAATTAACGCCTAACATTAAAAATTGATCCACCTACACCCTAAGACAAAGTCTAACACTGGTTAGTGAGCAGTTTGAAAACCTCTGCTCGAACGCACCCTGCGGTCCAGCTCTCCTACTGAAGCAGGTGAGAGAGTGACTGCAGCACGGAAGTGGAAAAAAAAACATGACTTTAAATTGGCTGTAAAAAAAAAAAAAAAATCTAGTGGTGCTGATAAAAGCTGAGGCTTGTTACCTGGAACATGTCTGTATTGCTGTCATGGGTGTACTCCACCACCACCGTCTGGGCTCGAGACAGAGTGTATGAGATGCTGTGCTGGTCTTTGTTGCTTATGGCCTGTTGAGACATACAGAACAAAGGGAGGATAAATGAGGAGGGAGACGGGAAAGACGCAAGATGCTCCACAAATGTACACGAGGGCCGAGCCAGAACACGCTGTATCGCACAAACACCTCTGACATCTCCTCAGCGAGACAGGAAGGGTGGAGTGGGTGAGGAGTTCAGTTATGCAGTCGCTAGCTGAACCTAGGACGGCCTCAATGTCTTTTCGGTCAGTCAGGACCACCCACAGGACAGAGAGGGACAATCGCTCTTCCAGACTCTTTAAATTACTGCAGCTAAAAGCCTGGCCGGTGTGTGTGAGCAAGCGAGAGCACAACTGTGTGTGTCCTCGGAGAATCCATTAAGTGCAGATGTTAAACCAGAAAAGCAAAAGGTCTCTCTCTCTCTCTTTCTCTCTCACACACACATACAAGTTACAATCCCCTGTTCATTTAACAGATTTTGGAGGATTTCTGGCCGACCTTACGGCTGCTGATGGAAATACATGAACGTGTTTCCCAGGACAAAAAAAAAACAAACAAAAAAGAAATCACTCACTTTCCACTGAATCATTCACACTTGTTTCTCTTATATTTCTTTTGCACGTTCCAGTTTAATACTGTGTAGAAACCATTGTACCTTTTAAAAGTAGGTCATCCCTGGGACATATAAATAATACTGTGTGTGTGTGTGTGTGTGTGTGTGTGTGTCACCTTGGCTGCCTGTGGAGAGCAGGCGACGTGAACTGTGCTGGGTTTCACCCCGTTTGCCTTCGGTCTCTTACAAAGTGCAAAGCGGCTTTTACGTCGACCTCGGTCCCCGTTGGGCAGAGAGCCATTGTACCTACACATACACACACAGACACACAGACACATGCACACAAACACACAAACACACACACACACACACACATGCATACATACAAAGAAAAAAACAATAAACAATGGGGCATTATTGTCTGAGCAGCTGTATAATGCACTGGAAAAACAGTCATTGTGGAAAATGCTCGAGGCATTTCAGTGCACCCCCCCCTCCATGATTATGCACGCACACACACACACAGACACACATGCATACAAATAACAGCCTATACTTTTTATACATGTTTTTTTTACGAAAAGCAAATCATGTCCCCATAAACAACAGAGCCTCCAAACATAACCCCAGAAGGGCTGAGAAAATAAACACAGAGAGAGACTCATTTAGCCTGATACATGACTGAGGAAAAGAGAATAAACAGAGGCGTTCCCTCGGACAGAATGGAGTCTCTGTGACTCCCAACAACACCGGGACTGTTGTGTCTCTGTGTGAGCGTGCGCGTGTGCTTGTGTTGGTGAATATCCTAAAGTAAGAAAACACTCAGAAAACATTCATCATCTCCACCTACCCTTCAGTTTATCAACAGTGTGTTTGTGTGTTTCCTTGACAGTGCACAGATACGAGGGAGACATGGAGGAAGAAAAAGGTGTTCATCTCTCCAAAATAATAATAAAAAAGATACCTCATTCAAATTAAAGAATTAAAAGAAACAGAATTAGTGGATAAATCTTGATATGAAAATTTAAAAAAAACATGCACGCAGAAAGAAAATGCACTTTTTTTGCAGCAGCAGCCACTGACTTTGAGGCTCCATCTATACATTACAGGCACATGCGTGACGGTCAGTTAGTGAATCTGTGAACTTATAGAAGAATATGATTTTGTTCTTTTCCGCACACACGTGTTTCAGATGAGTCGTCACTGCTGTGAAGAGATATTCCTGTACGCAGCAGCAGCACTGCTTTATAAACATGACCGTGTACATAAATACTGCTGGCTACCTTAAAACAATGTTATGACATCCAGAGGACAGTTATGGACTCCTCTGACTTTGGGTGTGATGTGTAGTGACCACAGTCAGTGGTGATAACAGCTTCTAAAAGCCTTTTGTTTTTCAGTTTCCATTTCAATCAATGTGTCACTAATTAGCCATTTAAAGAAAATCATGCATTTGTGGATACTTTTTCTTTTCAATCATCTCTAAATATGAACAAAAATTACATTAAAAGGTGAACTCGAGGTCAGAAGAAATGAAGAAAAATTAATAAATTGACTTTCAAACTTTCCAAAAACTTTCCAAGGCTAACTTTTAAGTTTTTATAAATAATTACAGCACATAAGCACATAAAGAAATCCAGGATTTGAGTGTGTAAGATCTGAAAAGAAAATGTAAAGAGGAAAGAGACAAGAGAAAAAGGATGTGTTTAAAGTAGCAGCACTAGAACAGGACTTGAGCCCAGCTGGAACGTGTCTTTGACCAATCAGACCCTTGAAACGCACCCACCCACCCACTGAACCGAGGCCAGACGGCACAGACAGGTTGCGAGGACGCCCAGCCTACAGCTAAATGTTTCTCTCAGAGAGCAGATCTGCTGGGATCAAACAACGCTGGGAGGGTTTATGAGTTACCATGGTGAGAGAACAGAGCCACAGCAACGTTTGGGGAGAGTAACCATGGCAAGAGTGTAACCATGGTGAAGTTTAGCCCGTAACCGGAGAGAGAGAGAGGGCAGGGCAGTCTGCTGGAGGAGGCTCAAAGTCTTGCTGGCAGTTCAAACCCAAGTTCCCATGGGTAGCAGCAATGTGTGCGTGTACGTACATGCATCAGAAAATTCTGTAAAACAATGGCAGAAAGGCCAAAGGTTCGCAACAAGTGTGTGTGTGTGCGTGTGTGTGTGTGCGTGTGTGTGTGTGGACAGGCCTTTCAGAGAGTGAGGCAGGAAGGGTTAGGGTTAGGAAAAAGTTAGTCTGTATGCACACACAGTGTATTCTTCAATTCCCACAATTAGCAACAAGTATGTGTGTGTGTGTGTGTGTGATTCCTCCAAATACTAGTAAACTAAAGCTCAGTGTGTAGCAACAAGCTACCACTTATTGAGCAAGTCTATAAAAACATAAAGAAAGGCTCTGAGGGAAATTATTACCCATGGCTGAGCAACTGAATATGACAGAAGTTAAATGACAAAATTAACGAGGTAGGAAACTGAGAGATTTTTTTTTTCTTCCAGTGGGTTCGGAGCGAGTGACGTCCTGCTGACGCGACACACAGCTGAGCCACAGATGTACAGTATCTGGACGGACAGGAGGCGGATTCGGAGCGACTGCAGTGTATCCAGTGATGTCACGGTTGTTTAGAAAGCCACATGGATGTCCACTGCGCCTCTAAACAGACTGTCCCCCGAGAGACGCTGCAGCATTCCTCGGGATTAGGCCATTAGCATCACGGAGTTTCAAACATGGTAATGTTGGACTGGGGTTGCCGTGGAGGTCAGACGCAGCACTGTGCTACGTGTTGATGGGCCTCTCCCTGTTTGCATGCGCCGCTCTGTTGATCCTGGTCACACAGGAGCCGCAGTCGAATCAAAGCACACGCCTCCGGTCAGCTGCAGAGCTCCAGATGTTGGGTAGTTTACTGTAGCTGAGCCCTTCTGTTAGCACAGTCGTGACAACACTTTATATTGGCGTGCAAGTAGTTTACTGTAATTTTCCTATGAAGCCCAACCATCACCTAACAAACTAAAACAGCTTGAACGTCACAAATTGGAAAAAGATGGGAAAAGGACTGAAACGTTTGTAACGGGAAAATCAACTGCAGCTAGAAGGGATTACTATTCCTGAAGTTTTATTACTCATCAGACACTGGTCTACAGTTCAGATGACCCTCTTATCAGCAGAGAGCTCTGAAGTGCTGTCGATATGTCAGGGTTCATCTTTTGTTAGATTTAAGTATCGACTCAGTGAATCATCTGGTTAACCCGCAGTGACTTGATAAAGTCGGTTTCAGAGTTGCTCAGAGAAAATCTCATGTGAAGTGCTCCGCTCCGGAGGCTCACGTCCATCAAACCTGTGATGTGACATTTACGAGCTGACTCACGACGCTACACCCTGAAGGAGGTTGACACCATCCCAACAGCGAGAGCGCCTCAGGTTCCACAACAATAAAATTAATAAATCTTGTGGTCAGATCTGTTCGGGAAAGTACCAATTTAGGATCCTGTTATAAAGTCCTGTTATTCCACTGATCAACAGCTGGATGTGGTGATATGCAGAGAGAGAGGCGAAGCGAGGCGCCAGCAAAAACATGGAACACGATGGAAGCTAGCAAACACGGATGTAAAAGAAAAACAGCTTTGGGAATGTTGTGAATGTTGCACATTTTGGAAATGTAAACACTGTTCAGAGAAAAAAAAACTACACTGTAGAGTCAGTGTCACAGTAAAACGTATCTGCACCTGGTGGGATATTCAGCTTCTACCAGTTAGCAGCGGGTAGCCTCAACCTTCTGTGCATTCTCAGTCACAACACGATCCTCACGAACAGCATGATGCCAATTTGAAAGGTTAATTGCAATCAGGGTTTGCAACCTTTTAGATTCTGCTCTCAATGTGAAAAACATAAATCTGCGTCCTGTGTTTCCATGGCCTGAAGAGACCACATGGTAATGAGAGTGAACGGGTTCATGTCAGTGCCGTGGATTCGCTCCCTAAACGTTGGTGAGAGCATGGAGCTCAGGGTTGGTAATTAAAGTGCTGGCTACACTTAGAGCAGCTGTACTCGCAGAAAAGTGTGACTGCTTGTGTCAACCAGCTAAAAGCGTGCCCCCGTTGACCTTTTCTAAACGGGTGGCCTGACCTAGAATCAAACGACTAGGAGCGGAAAAAGCAGAGCAAAACGGAAAAATGGGGTTCTCCCTTGTAAAGGCATGGGACTGCATTTACTGCTCGCTGCAGTTTTTCCACTAGGGGAAAATTTTCACGGTCATCTCCCTGACAATGCGGCTCCAGAATAACTCAGAACAACAAACTGTGAGTCAGCTGTGAAACCAACTGTGTGTGTGTGTGTGAGCCATGAAAAACATGTGTGTGTGGCTTGTGTGTGGCTGTGGCTGTGTCGTAGGAGCACAAGAAGGTGTGTGCATGCGTGTGTGTGTATGTGCATGTAAGGAGTCCTTCCGACATCTGCATTCCTCTGTGGAGTGGGGTGGAATAGCCTTATGGGAAATAAACAGGAGACGGACAGATAAAGGAAGTCCTCCACCATCAGTTGTTACTGCAGAGTGTGTGTGTGCAGTTGTCCTCCATGCTTGAGATGCAGGGTGGGGTCGAGGGTTTTTTCCTTACAGCTGAGTATGTGGACTTGAGTCAAAACAAATCGCTGGAGGAAAAGAGAGAGAGCTGAGGTGTTGAAGATGAGAATCCGGTGCTGCTTCAGGCCAAACCCTCAAATCTCATCTTGTAATACGCAGAGTGAACGTGGTTAATCTCATCTTCCAAAAATACTCGATTGTAACCCCGGCTGAACAATCCCATCAGTGTGAGCTCTCAGTACATGACCCCGAGTAACCAGCCAAAAATATCCCACTTGTTTCTATTGCTTCTTGAAGAGCTTTTCCGTTTTGACTTTCCGGATCGTTGCCCTTTGTTCGTATCGTCAGCTTAGCCTGTTAGAAGATATCTGCAGGTTAAGTGACAAATCAAAGTGCTTCTACAGTAAATCCTTAGTGTTTAAACACCTATTTATAGTGTTCTTAAAGTTTAGATTAAACCTTATGTAATAGAAATCAAAGGAACAATAGGAAGTCACAGGAAGTATATACACAAATTCTTATTATTGTTGAGACTGCACGTCCATAGAAATGTTTAACTGTTTGTATTGTGGTGCCTGAAAGCACAAACAAACAAAGTTGTGTTTACATCAGTGGTTAATATCTAATATCTGCAAACCTGAAGACTGCCTGGAAACAGACTGTACGAGCCACACGTAAACTGGTTTTGCAGAGATTGTTTAGTCCTTCACAGTTAAGAGGGAGCATGAGCTCAGAAGAACTGGCCTGCAATAAATGGGATGAACTGCTAATAAACTAAAAGAACTGGACTACAGAGGATTAAATCAAGTAAAATAAACCTTACAACTGAGTAAACACACCAGAGCGCACAGTGAGTGACGACCCCATCAACCGTTACATGTTCTTGTACAAACTAAAGTGGATGGCCACCAGCAGCTTGTGCTGTTTATTGTATATGCAGCACAGCTGGGGGTGAAAAGGAGAAAAGAGTTTGGATGAGATCCAGGATGGAGGGACAGGGCAACACGGATCATTCAGCAGAGAGGTGAGGTGAGCGGGAGGTGAGTGAACTTTGTTTCATGATAAAAAATAAAAAATAAAAAAACTCTTTACAATAACAACTGGCAGCGGCTGTAGAGCTGAGATTATATTCTTTACACTTGCTGACTGTCAACATCCACTGACCCGGACCTGATCCAAAGAGCTCCAATAAGTCGTCACTTCCAGATCCCACTTTGTTTTTAACAACAGCAGCAACTGTCTTCAATTTATATACGGCACAAACTAAAAGCAGAAATCAGTCAGGGGTCAGTCTCAGTGTGCTTCCAAGGAAGAATGCAAACAGTGGGCGTGTTGGAAACACTGATTGTGCTGAGCTGGATCCACCAGTCACTGCTGTGACCAACACATCCAGCCATTATCAGCCATGACTCATTAGTCCAACAATGACCAATACAGTCAATCGTCGCCAATACACACAGTTCACATTCAATCCACTCTCATACAGTTACCAGGAAAACAAACCTCATCCCCCAAGATATATCTACAAGTTCAATATCACTGTCTGGAAAAGGGCTGTCAATTCAGGGAAATAACATGATATTATCTTGACCATTGGACTGAATGATTAATGTGCTGATTACTGATTATATCTTGTCTTGTCTGCATGGTCTTCTTCTTCTTTACTGGGATGTTAGGGAAGTAATGACATGTGTTTGTAATTTGCAGGTGCTTACCCCAGCACAATGAGCTCTCCATACTTCACTGGCACTTTGGTGGAGGCGGTGGTGGAGATGTTTTCCTGCTCTGGGGAGTACATTGGGCACGGCTGATTGAGGGGAGGCAAGATGTTTGAGATCCAACAGGGTGATGGGAGACAGGAAGAGGAAAGGAAGGAGAGGGAGGGAGGGA
>OMNW01012503.1:20128-34467 GCA_900303245.1 Selene dorsalis | reverse complement strand
GGAACCGGAACCCGAACCGGGACCAGAACCGGAACCGGGACCGGAACCTGGACCAGAACCGGGGTCGCGACCAGAACCGGGACCGGGACCAGAACCGGGACCAGAACCGGGGTCGCGACCAGAACCGGGACCGGGACCAGAACCGGGACCAGAACCGGAACCGGGACCAGAACCGGAACCGGGACCAGAACCGGGGTCGCGACCAGAACCGGGACCGGGACCAGAACCGGAACCGGGAGCAGAAACGGGACCGGGACCAGAAACGGGATCGGGACCGGGAGAGGAACAGGTACCGGGATCGGAACTGTTCCAGCGCTTCCGACAACATCTCCTGTATTTGAATTTACATAGCTATGAGCGGTGGGTAATTTCCTTAAGCAAAGTCAGCATTGATGCTGACTGACAATGTGGGGACATAAACTGATTTGATGACGTGACAATGGGACACTCAAACACTTGATGTGAATGAGCCTAAGTCATGTAAAGTCTATGGTCTGTAAGAGACCGGACTGGAGATATACAATAATGATTCAGAATAATGATGAACAGTAGGCTGGACACTGGTAATTCTCATGAATGTCAGGACAAATGGTCTCTGGCCGTGTATCCAGGAAATACACACACAATAAGTTCATTCATTCATTTTCTATACCGCTTATCCTCGCCAGGGTCACGGGTGAGCTGGAGTCTATCAGCTGAGTTAGGGGCGAGAGGCGGGGTACACCCTGGACGGGTCGCCAGCATATCGCAGACATGATACGTTTTTCCACAAATTTTCCCATATTGGCATCTTTCTGACGACCACTCTGAAACTTGGAGAAATGCATAAAAACAGCCTCTAGAAGCCATTATAATGAAAGTATGGTGAGGACCGGCCTACATGTCCTCACTTTACAAAATGGTCCTCACTCCAAAGTGAATCCAAAATTCACACTTGTCCTCACAATGATAGGAGTACAAACACACACACAGTCTCAGTTAATATATTTTCATGGATTCTATTTTACAACATGATAAAAGATATCAGGACAATATAGAGCAAGTGAAATGTGCAGGAAAGTCTGATTATAAACTTTATGCATGTCAAGAATTAGACAAAATAGCTCATTGTTTCAAATTGTTCTCTGCTCCTGGAATCAGGTCACTGTGGAGAAATGGATCACCATTTTTGTTGGTCTGAGTTTAAAATTGAATCTATAGTGAGTCTTAAAGGGCTGGGTTCATTTAAAAATAAAACTTATTGAAAATGTTTTTTTTATTTTCAATATGGCGTTTACTGTTGAGAGATTAGGCCTAAGGGTCAATTCTCTTGAACTTCCACCCAAAATACAGAGGACATTATATTATTATCCCAGATAATAGGTAGGTAGGACTGCTTGCAGTCCATTTCACAATAAAAACATCCATCCATCCATCCATCCATCGTCTATTCCCCTTATCCATGCAAGGGAAAGTTTCTGCGTCTTTTTGTACTGTTTTCTTTTATAAGAGGAAATTCTGTTTTGCTAGCGTTCTCCAGTAGACGTTTCGTCGTCTTTTAAAGGTCGTTTGGCAAAGTTTTTCAAAGAAGCGTCCAGATTCACACTGAGCTTGCTGCTCATGGCTAAATGCAATACTTGACCCTGACGTGATTTGAACACGCAACCTTCTGATCTGGAGTCAGACGCGCTACCGTTGCGCCACAGAGTCTATACCGACGAGCGCGTATACCCATGTATCAGTGTGTAAAACATCTGACCCTGCCGAAAATAAATCTATGTTGAAAACATAGCCAATAGGCTATAGTGTTATCACTACAGACTGTCGTTGCTCTCTTTATGTAACTGATCTTTGAGCGCATAAAATAATATAGTTTTGTGGTTTGAACACTTCAAAGTTGAAAACTGTTTTACAGAGTGAATTGAAGTCATTGCCATGGGAACGATTTATAAAATCAACAACTTATGATGTTTCTGTTATTAACGCCAATCACTGAACATTACTGTGCGACTGCTATGTTACAGTGTCACCACGCAGGGAACAGCACTTCTAGCCAAACTCCGTGTTTTAACTCAGGGTTAAGTTTTGGTTGTCCAACATTTTCCGGACATGCCGGGTAAACAAGCATGGGAGTAACAATCCTCTGAGTTGTGTGGGGGGAAACAGTTAATAAGGTGGTTTTATACTGTGCTACAACCGAGATATAGTGAACTTAAAACGATGAGCGCCCGAAAAAAGCCTCTATAGACATTATTTGAATTGGTTGTGTTTGCTAATTTAGCTTCACTATAGGCTACCATCGGCTACTACGGAACCACAGACGGAACTGCTTAATGTTAGCCTAGAGTTGGTCTGCCCAACGTTCACCTACGCGCGCGGACAATTGACGTGTTTACATCCAAAATATTGAATTTAAAAAAAAGAGGAATTTTATTTCTGACCACTAAAGTTGTAGTTTAGTGAAGCACTGCTGTTTGATAGCAGCGCGTTGAGACGTCGTTGGGTGGCGCTGTTCAGTCGCGCTGCCAGGTTAGTATGAACTACACCAAGGAAAAGGAGGATGAGGATGACAGTGAAGCGGCTGTCTTCATCGAGGACTCCTGTAGTTCAGACAGTGAAGATGTGACCGAGATAAGTGACCGGAGACATCGGAGCAGCTGTAAGCGGCTCAGCGGGGAGAGCTCTCCTCCACTTATCCTGGCCTTCACATCTGGGCGAATTCCAGTGGAGAGCAGCAGCCGCAGTCCAGCCTCCATCCCTGGCTTACAGGGGGAGGAGGAAGAGGAGGAGGAGGAGGAGGACAGTGGTCAGCCCGTTGAAGAGTGGATGATCCTGGGAGGAGAAGAACAAGAGGGAGACTCCAGTATCCAGCTCAACCTCGCCTATTGGAGCAGCTCTGAGGATGACTCTGGAGATGAAGGTGAATATAGTGTTGCTGTTTGTCGTCCCGTTTGAATATTTCATTTGCAATGACCAAAAAACTGTTTTACAGTGGTTAAATTTGCATCGTGGTTGTCTGAATTGTCTGAAGTCCAAAAATGTGCAGCTACACAGACTGGAGAATTTTCTTTTTACATGCAAGGTTAAGATAAGTAATTATTCAAGACTCAGACATGAATACCTGTCTATGATTTGTAATCAGGCTCAGCTAGTGTATGTTACAGTAACAGAGTAGGCTACAATTATGTGGCTTTGGGGTTAAGTTTGTGTTGTATTAAATATCATGGGTGGGATTGTTATTTTAAGGCTTTCAATAAGGACTATGGTTTTTACTATTTGTGACTTGATGTTACTGCCTTAGTAAAACCATGAATACCTATAATTCCAATCAAACATACAAGGTAATGATCCTTGTTTTTACACTCACGGTTTTACTGAAGTATCTGGGCATTTATTAGAAAAATTAGTTGTTCTGTTTAGACAAAAAAAACAACAACTTCTGGTTCAACATAACAGATGACTTCATGGACTCCATATTTCATAGATGGTGCAGCAACGTTATCAGATCAGACAGTAACCCTGTGTATTGAATCTCTGTAAGTCTGTGGGAGTGCAGTTTTTTTTCTTATAAACATGCAGAGAAACAATGTGCTCAGCAGGCACTCTGTTTTTCCAAAACGCTCTGCTTAACATTGATGAAGATATTCATAACCCTGCACAGCCGCTTCATCATGTTTACCAGCCAGCAACTCCAATGGAGCAGAGAGATTTCAGGGTTTTCCCTCACACATCAAGGGATCCTTTCTTTAGGTGTGTCAAGTGTTTTTCATCAGGTTTGTAAGCCCTGTGAGCTACATCTTTTACAAGACAGATACCTGGGGAAAGACAACATTTACTGAGCTCAAGATAAATCCCAATCTGTCCCTTTTTTTTATAACGTCTGTTTTAGGGAAAAGTGAGCTGCAGTTCAAGAAGTGTCCTTTGTGAAATCCACCTAGTTATGGCTTTCATTGTGAACATTAAGTATATGGATGAGTTAATGCTATAAATTGTCAATCTCTCCATCACAGATCCAAATGTTAAGTCAGATAAAGGTACTTGGGCTGTATCAGAGAAAGACAAGGTAAGTTCTGATATCTAATCAGTTTTAAGAAATACAACAGATGTATTCAGGGGAATGTGACAACTGTCATTAACCAGACCTCTGGTACTTTTCAGTATCTGTAGCAGTCAGTGTTTTTTCTTAATCTTATTTATGTTATTAAATGTCATTGTGATTGTTCTATGTATGGATGCAAAAATACATTTTTACAAATGACTAGTTATCAATAAAAGATAAGCAACGAATGATAAAAATTTACAGCATGGATTTAGCAAACAATCGTAGAAGATGGAATGATTTTTGTATTCATAGTTGGCTTAGGTCTAATATTGCAGTATAAACTCAGTAAAATAAGTGTAAATAATGGCCCTCATGTATTTGTCTTCTCATATTATCCAGTGTTGGGCTGATCAGTCTCTGTCCAACCGCTATTTTGGGCCTGGTCGTTCTCTGATCTGTCAAATTTGCAACAGGACGGGACACTTAGCCAAAAGCTGCTACTACCATAAGGTAAAGGAACTCATACCCTTTATTTTACATACACAAGATATAATTTTACACTGTAAGTAAGTAGAAGTGAGCATATGAAATAACCATTACAGTTGTTGGTTTTACATGCCTACCCACCCAATGAGACTTTCGGCTTAATTTTGCAATGAAACATTTTGTAGGTGTGTTATGTCGATGGTCTTATTATTTTCTCAGTCTGAATTTGCACAGTAATCTCTTAAACGTTTATGCTTGTTTATGAGTTCGACTTTAAATTAAATTAATTAAATCTCTGAATCATGAGTCATTATTTTGATTTACATTTGAGCCTTTCACAACATCAGTGATCTTTCATTTACTATCTTTGTGAGGTTCAGTAGGTTTTACTGAGATATCACTGCAAAGATGCTTTATAGAAATGTGTGTTATGATAAGTGTTAGTACTCACCATCCTAAAACCCCAGTAAAAAAATATTTGGTCTCTCTATCTGCAGAGGAGTCCTATCTGTGTCCTTTGTGGGGTCAAGGGCCACGTCCAGAGGGACTGTCCAAGCCGCCCCTGCCCCAGCTGTGGGCTGCCATCACATGGCCTCAAGTTGTGTGAAAAGCCCCCACTATGGAACCAGCACTGCCAGCGGTGTGGGATGACAGGACACCTCTCTGATGTGAGTTTGTCTGTGATTGCATTTTTGTATCAAAGGAAACTCTGAAGGCATATGTCTTTTTCTTTTTTTTTAGCTTTAGGCATGTGTGGACCGCATTTATGAAGTGTTGATCTCAGCAAATAGCTCCTCATCCTCAGTGCAGTTCTACCCTTTTTTTCCGTATCCTTGCACAAAGTTGTAATTTCCTCCTCTGTTTCATGGCTTTTTCCTCAGGCCTGTCCTGACACATGGAGACAATACCACTTGACGGTGAGTTTAAGACTTGACTTTACTGCAGCATAAATGGTACACCGTAGAAACGTGTATTAATTTGTAGTGTTATTGCTCAAAATTAGAAAATGAAATCCTTTCAACAGATTTCTTCAGTGGCTGAAGTTATTTGTCCATGTTTTTGTGTTTTTTTTCCAGATCCGGTTAGAGGTTCCACTCAGGCCACAGACTGTCCACAGGCTCAAACACAAGAGATGCCTTGCTCATTGTTACAACTGCTCTAAGAGGGGACATTATGGCTATGTAAGTGGTGGATGAAATTATGACAATAACAGTAATGATTAACTAAATTTGAATTGCACCTTTCATACAAAAAATGCGGAAAAAGAACATCAAAACATGTCAAAAAATTTTATAGAAAATGAGATGATGTAGAAGTGAATATATAGGTTTCATAAAATGCATTTAATCAAATAAAAAACTTTTTCCTTCAGATCAAAAACTTTTCTTTGTACACTTCTATTAAATAGTAAATCAGCTCGGTGGCAAATGGCATTACAGAGCTTCCTTGCATTGACTCTCTTCTCTCTCCTTTAATTACTTGTTTTTTTTTCCTCCACCACCCTGCATATGTCTTTTACCTTTTCTCTTACTCCTTACCTCAGAGTCTCTCTCTCTGTCCTCATCAGGAGTGCACTAAGAGGAGGATGGTCAGTCGCACTTTTCCTTCACTGCCTTATGTTTGCCACTATGACACCATTGATGACATCCTTAATTGTCATACCAGGGTGGAGCAACAACTGAAAGGTGACAAAAAATTTTACTGTATCTTCACTGACGTAAATGTTTATATGACTAGGGCTTTTTTCCTATCTATGTTCCTTTTTGATATTTTTGAAGGGGGCTGAATTTCACTGTAATTATTTTGGACTGAGAAAAAACACATTTTTTCCTAGGAATCGCCTTTCACAGATATATGGCAGCACAATTAATGGACAAAGCAATTAAGCAGAAGTAATATGAGTAATTTATACAGGTTCAGTGTTACTGCATTAAATTATCAACAGAGCTTTGCAGACTCTATGAGCTTATTCACTATTAGCATTTTACATGGGTTGGCTATTGTGCCCAATGAGCTCTTTTATGACAAAAAAGCTATTTTTTTCCTAGCAGATACAGAACAGATACTTTTTATTCTTTTCTAAGTGGTAATTATGGTAATTATGGTAATCATTGTGATCCTTCTATGGTAGGAGTGTGGCATCCGGCTCTGTCCCAGTGTTTAGTGCTAAAAGCAGGATGCTATAGTGACCAGTCATCTTATCTTCACTACTCATGTTGGGAAAGATAAAAAAAGGCTCTACCGGTTCTCACATTAGTTTTAAAGTAATCTAACATTTGGTTTAAAAACTGTTTTTCATTCTGGTCTGATACAGAATGAAAAACTGTTAAATTGTTTCTCCTCTGTTTTATTGAACCTGTAACCACACCCAGCAGTTTTTCCTGGATATCACTGGAGCAAGGTGAAAAGCTAACACACAGGAGGTCAACAAAAATGATAGATTTCAAGAGGTGTTTGGTTAAGTAATATTATTTATGTAGCATTGTTTTTACCACTTGGGGTCAACACAACAGGTTGTAAACCCAACATTAACATGTTATTACCTTATAAGGCCTTTATGGTGAGTATGTGACCAAATGGTTACCCATTTAGATTCATCTGGTGTAAGCAGAGCAATATTAGCATTGCTATAGAGTTATGTTTTTGGCCATTCCATGAATGTAAACCAACATTCAGTCTCTTTTTTAGCTGTTTTTGATCTCCAACAACTCTTCAGGGAAATGGCTTTTTAGCTGCTAAATGCACCATTATGTTCACCAGCTGGTCGCTGATTTTGTCTGTCTGCTGTTTGGTGCTGAGCAGGTGGGTTTTACAGCCTTCTGCCATTGAAAACAAGATTGGTGAGGGCGGAGAATGTAAATGTAAAACAGTAAAGTTGAGGACCATGAAATCAACACAATGAGCTGAAAGATGCTGTAGAGATAGTTGATAATTCTCCGAGGGTTTGTCTCAGTGAGAAGCCTTATTCATTACATTTGACCCATTGTTACTATAAAAACACTGACTGGAGTAGCTTTAACACAAACAGGAGCATCTATACACACTCGTACCAATTATCAAGGATACCTTCTTAATCAATGCAGTCTCTGTTTTCAGAGCTTGTGAGTGCTGGATCCATGGGTGCCTTAGACCAGCAGCACTTGTCTGAACCAACAGGGGAGAGTGGTGAGGAGAATCAGCCAATCCAAGGGAAGAGCAGAACAAAGCAGGAGACATGTAGGCGAGCTGGCAAGGGGAAGACATGGCCAGAGAGGCGCAGAGAGAGACAGGAGATAAAGAGACTAAGGAGGGAGGCTCAAGCTAAACGAGAAGGAGGGCTTTTGGGGAGGTATCGACGTAACTCTGATGACGAAGCATGCCACGCAGACCCCTTTGAGTCTCCCCTCCATGGTCACAGGCAGTATGCACCCCCAGCACAGAAGAAGAAAAAGGAGGAGGAGGGGGCAGGTGGCAGGAGGAGCAGGAAGAGCAGAGAGGCGGAGAGGTGGAAGAAGAGAGGAGGGATTAAACGCGGTGATTTGCATCCTCATGGAGACATGGACATGGAAAGTGAAAACCTTCTCTCCCCAAAGCAAAGAGTGCAACACAGAAGAAAATGAAATTTGACTGGGTTTTTGGTGATAAATGTAACTGGGTAACAAAAAATATATTTTTTGTATCCAATCTTGTGATTTTTATTATTAATTTATTTATCATTATGTGAAAACTGCAGTAATTGATATAAATGTATATATAAGTTTTGTACTTTTAGACTAATGTTACAACAGTTGTGTCAGGTGAGCCAAATTCTATCTTTACAACATACAGTATTCTGAGATATATTTGTGCACACCTCATCTGCTTTTTGACTCATTTATATAATCTGTGTGTTTTTGTATCTCCCTAAATATAATACCAGGTTTACATTAACACATCATCTTCTTACAATTAAATACTTGAAATCAGGTCAAAGGCACAGACCTTTAATTGTGAAGCAATGGACAGCAACAATAAACATGCATTTCTAGATAACATTGTGTATCATTTGTGCTCAGAGATACATGTTCATTGTGGGACGTTTACTACGTAACAACACACGAGAAGAGGGGGGTTAGGTCTATGTAGTACAACGGTGAAGGCTTCAAACGCGAGTGTTTGTATGAAGTCAGTGTTTTTCAAAGCGCTGTCTTATAGTATCTCTGCTATGAAGCTGCTGAATTATTAATGAGTTGAGCAGCTGCCCAGGGTTTGCCAGACTGAAGCAATCGACTCTGATAACACAGCTTCTTCTTAAAATCGAGCTTGACCTCTGCAAATTTAAGAAAACGTCTTTTTCGCAAGTTAAACAGGACGTTAAATAAACGTTCGCTTCGCGTTTGTGATTTATGTCGAAGCACGACACGTATTCGCTTTGTGCCGAGCGATGCGTTTCTCTGTGATCGATTGGGTGCGACTCGGCAGAGATGTGAAACTCCCATTGATTGATCTCCACTACACTCCCCGCTGACCAGAGAAAACACAGCGAATGCGAGAGGGGATTTAAATTGGACAAATATTGTCCACCTTACTTGACGGATAAGGTAGAGATCTGCTTTCTCATGCGGTCCAAGGTAATCTGCTATTAGCGCCGTTTCACGACAAGCCTAACATCGTCAGAGTGCGACGTTAGCTAGCTTGTAATGTCGGCACTGTTGGACTTGTTTTCCCCTCTAGACCCCGCTTCCTTTTAGCCTCGGGCTAGCTGGAAAATCGAAATTATGCTAATGAACGAGCAGGTATAGTTCGCCAACACGAAGGGGTGTAACTTTGCTACTTACAGCGGGCTACCCGGTCCAGTTTAGTTGTAATTTATTCACGAACCTATGCTAATAACTTTGTTTCCCAGCCAGCTATCTGGGCGGCTGGTTTCCTTTAGTTTGCTAACGCTCGACAGCTAGCCATCTTGCTTGTGTTCAGGGATTTAAGTATTAAACTTGGCTAGCTTTCGGCGGCAGAGATATTAACTTCAGTTGCAGTTACTCGCTCGTGCATGCGTCGGAAATGGACTCTCTCGTTTAGGACCCAACCGCTTGACACCAATGCCTATAAAAACACTTTATTTTACTGTGGGAAAGCCTGACAGTGGTCCTCTGTGAAAAGACAATAGAGAACCTGAGACTTGCTCAGCTGCTGTACTGAAGGCGACGAAAACCACTGATAACTGAGCTGTATTTTGATTCTAGTTTTTGCGTTACCGCAGGCCGATTTAACTGTAACGTTTTAAAGCTTATGTACGTTAATAAGTGGTAAAATTAAGAAACGGTCTCCGTTAAGTTGACCCACACATATAGCAGAAGGGAGAGTGGATGGAGTCGATGCAGATGTTGCTTGTGCGACATTTGAGGGCTGTGCTTCCCTGAACCCGCTGCTTCCAGGTATCTTACCTCCTTCTACTAAAACACACCAGCTGTAAATGTCCCAGAAAACACTCGCAGTAACCGGTCGTCAGCAGAGGTAACTAGGTGGGTTTAGACACGCAGAGAAGCGGTGTGAAGAGGGAGGCTCCTGCCCGTTTGTGGACGTCCACCTCTCCAGCCTACCTTCATCACGTCCATCCACCACCACCGCCCTCCTCCTCCTCCTCCTCTTCCTCTCCAGCCATGGACCCCCCGAGGACGCGGTCGCGGTCTCGGTCTGGCTTCTATCATTTCGGGATGAACGGCAGCGTTGGGAGCAATGGCAGTGGCAACGCGGTCGGTAACGGGAGCTTGATGAACGCCAGCGGAGGAGGGGTGAGCTACCCGCAGCAGAGCAACCCTGGCTGGGCTCCGCACCACGGTGGTCGTAGCTACCCGGAGAGCCAGCAGCAGCACACCCAGGGGAGCTACCTGTCCGCGGGCGCGCAGCGTCACTCCTCGCACGGAGCTCACAGACACCCCGGGGCCGGTAAGCAGGCTTCAGTAAACAGGGCCTGCAGCCCGGCTAGATGCATCATTACACACACTCACACAGGATACACCCCCTGAGGGATGCAGGCAGACCACTAGCAGCTTAACAGGCTCTGAGACATTTAACTAAAAGGCTTGGTGCTTTCACTGCCAGCTGTTGCTTAAAAGGCCAGCTATGTGTCATGTCAGGGGATGTAGAGGAGGCTCTGCTCTAGAGGTTTGGGTAGCATTTACTTAAGTAAATAGGGCACATCAGGTTCCCGAACTTCCTGTCTTGTGTGTCACTGCCTGGCTTAATACTTGCAGTACAAATTATCCTGGCCCTCAGTAGGAATTTAGCACTGCAGAATTTTCCTCTGGATAGTCCAGGGATGGTGGTGCCGAAGCCCAACAGGTCATATTGCATTACTCCTGTGGAGATCAGGGACAGATTCATTTGCCTCGTGGTGTAGACATGCTACATGCTCTTTAGTCTTTACAAGACTTTGTGTGAAAGGACCTGTGTGTGAGAGGAAGTGGATTAAAAGAACAGTTTGAAGCCTTGATACCAGCCTTGAAATTGTTTGAAATGAAAGCTCCTCTTAGATAGCGATTTTATCCTTTTTGTTTCAGATTGCTCACTACTGTGATAAAGTCTGGCATAATACAGTCATCCTAAAATCTTAGTGCTCTTCTACTCATATCGTAGCCTGTGCAAATCTTGAAATTGTCCTTAACTAGTCAAACAAGTCCCTCATCAGTGTTTCATGGCAGAGTTAAGATTGGTGTTATGCATTTAAAGCACTATTGAAACAAAAAGAACCAGAGGAACAGTAAAGTTGATGGTTTATTAACTTTGTCATGTTAAATTTAATTATGTTGCCCCAGTACGAGTCAAACAGTGGTTCAATTGACTCGTCATGCCCACAGCATCGGCAGTTCTTTAACCACACCAAACAGATTATGACTGAAAAACTTCCCAAAACCTCAAAAGAATGACACGGAGAAACAACTTAAACTGCCATATCATAAAATTCAAAGTGAGACTGCACCCAGCCTCTTGTCACTGTGTGCAATGTTGGCACCAGTGTGCTTAACCCTAAGCAGGTTTTAATGGCTGACTATTTCAAAGTGAGTGGAGAAGCCCTCTGTAATACCAGATTGGATCCCCTCAAAGGCAAAAAAAAAAAAAAAGTGCAGTGAATGAATGAAAGCAGGCTTTTAATGGACTTCTGTCGTAAAATAATGGCACTGTTGCCAAATACCCAAAATAACCCACACATAGGGGATGGACACAGAAACACATGCTTCCTAAATTGAAGGACTACAGAGGGGTTTGTGTGAGTGACTTAACCAGTGAATCTCCCTACTGTGTGAGCTGCCTTATTCCTCCTAGCAGCTGCACATGCCTCTTCGTCGTTGGCTGGGATCTGTGTGTGTTTTCTGTGTGCGCGAGATGTGGTCTGCTTCTGTGATGTGTATTAGAGATTTTGTGTTTGTTTGTGCTTGTTTGTTTTTGTACATGTCACAGTATTACACCCCGTGGTATCGCCTTCTGCAGAAAGTGTCAGGGTTTGTTTGGGGGGGGGTGTTAAAATATGTGTCCCTGTCTTACCTCTGATTTTTTTTTCTCCTCCTCTCCTCACTCCCCCAGTTTCAAGCAGTGAGCGTTGCATCCCACAACCTGCCAGCATTGCAACTTAATAGCAACCGGTTTATACAGATTAATACTGTCATGAGATCTCCACAGAATATGTGGGTAAAATAGGTTGTTTTTTCTGTTTTTGGCTTGTTTCTTCTAAATAATGGTTCAAGTCTTCATATCTCGGTTAAAAAACAGGAGAAACTGGTACTTGGTGACAGCTGATACTCAAAGTTTTCTTCTCGGGCTGACTGGATTGTCATTCCTGAAAGAAATGGTGTCAGTCTTCCCCAGCAGCCACGCTCGGAGGAAAACAAGGTCGTGTGTGCTCGCCAGCAGAACCCATCCAGTCTGGCTCTCCGGCCCCTCTCATATGGACCCTGGGGTGAATCAGCATTAACAGACCTAGTTCTGCACTAAACACATGGGCGGCAGAGTCCTAGGACCCTATGAGGTCTAAAGGAAAAAGGATGGTAGATGAAAAAAGATGTAAGCCAGTATGTTGGCCCTCCTGTCGGCTAGTCAGTCAACCAACCGTCCCTCTGGTCTCCGCAGCCACTAGCAGGGCGTCTTTGAGCTGTCACTATCGGCAGACTTCACATGGCTCTGGAGTGGTGTCACAAAGACAAGAAAGGGGTGGCTGGGTGGGAAGGGGGGGCGCTCTTTCAGATCTGTTTTTTTCAGAGAAAGCTGAAGGGGGTGTTTGGATGAGGGAGGCATGGAGAGAAAAAACAGAAAGATGAGGGGAGGAGACTTTTTTCCTCCTCTTTTTGGTGATTAAAGGTTTTTGGGGACTGCTTAGAGGAAACTCTTGTCAGCTGAGTTCAAGGACATCCTTCTTAAGCTGCTGAAATGTCTGTGCACGCATGCTGCATCCAGATTGCACATGTGGACTGTCAGATAAACAGCTGGAAGAGCATTGTGTTTTTCTGAGATTATGTGCATGGCATTAGCGCTTTATGCAGTGATACGATTTTTCTCTTTTTTTAGTATTTAATATTTTTGGACACACTAATCTCATTCATATCAATAAGTCTTTTTTTCTGACGGTCTATTGATCTTTGGAGGGAGATTTCTATTGCTTGCTCCCCCACCACAAGGAAAGAAAAAAAAATAGGCAGAAGATAACTGAGCGTCGGTTGCATTGCAGATTTTTGCCAATACAAAGACTTGAACCCAGGCTTTCTGGTTGTGAATCAGAGGTAGTCCACAGCATTTTTCAGTTTATGGACAAAAAGTTTCCTTTTTGATTAGTCTGTCATTTTTTCCCATCAAACAAGGCTATAAACAATCAGAAAATAGTGCAAAAAGCGGCTTGATCTGTCAACAACCAACAGTCCAAAACCAAAAGATATTCAGTTTACAATGAAAGAAAATGGAGGGCAGCAGCAAATCTTCACATCTGAGAGCCTGAAACTTGTTGACGGTTCAACATTGTTGCAGATTATCTTTCAGTCAATCTGTCGTTACACCCCTAGATGGTACACTACAATATCTTGCAGAGAAGTAATGGTGACAATGTCTAGAAACAAAAGTTATCAAGTGGATCCAAACAGTGAAATGTGTGCTTCAGTCTGCAAAACCAACAAGATGCTCCAAAGTGTTGTTGGTGTTTGATTGTGGATGTCTCGGGCGTCTGTCTCTGTGAGTCCACATGGCGGGCTTTTCATGTTGGATCAGAGGCAGTTATTTGTCTGTGAGAGCCAGAGAGGATGATTCTAGTCTGACATCTTCCAGAGATGGCCTCCTCTCTTGTTTTAACATTTAAAGTCGGAAATTTTAAAAGCCTGATTGGAAGACAGACCATCAGTGACAATGGGGAACTGCAAGTTTTGTTTGTGTACCAAGACATCAGATGCACATTTTCTGTTGTCTAGTGGATATCGTGGCGTTAAGTCTGTATGACTGTTCAACTGTTCAAGCAAATCACCCGGGCTGCATCAAGATAACGACTTTTTGGCATCCAGTGTGGTCTCAAGATGGAAAAAGAAATCAAAGGCAACCAGCTGCTTGTGTGTATTTGGTGTGGTTGTATTCTGTTGGCTTAGCAAGCTTATGTCCATGTGTCTTGTGATGTTGTTTTTCTTAGCTCCCTTATCTGATTGTGTTTTTATTTCCTCTGTGGCCTGCAGGAGGAGTGTTACATTTTCATCCGGATAATGTGTGCAGTGAGGACCGGGACAAAGTAAGTATGAAACGTGAACACTGCCTGTTACTGCTGCTTTGATCCTGGTTTGAATGGGATTCGTATGTTATCGGTTCTCATTCTTATTCACTCTCCCCTTTTGTCTGTCCTCCTCCTCTT
>OMNW01012503.1:5862-20089 GCA_900303245.1 Selene dorsalis | reverse complement strand
CTCCCTTCCCCTTCCTCACCTCTGTGCAGATGGAAGACAGCCCAAGTCCTAAGAGGCAGCGTCTCTCCCAGCAGTCCATGTTGGATCTGAGCTCCGCCCCCCCCTCTACTCCATCCTCTCCCATTCGCCCCTGGGAGCTGCCTCCCAGTCGCAGACCACATCCCCACTACATGCCAGAGAGATGCCACACACCTGTTCGCAACCGTCGCAGGTCAGCGTGTTTTATGTGTGCAACCAAAATACACATAATCATTGTCGTCATTATCAGTCTGGTAAAGGTTATGACAATTAAATCAAAAATCCCAGATTTAATACTCTTTTTGAATCACCATCAAATAAAATAGTATGAAACGACCAACCCAAAAAAATGACTGTGTGATGTGACTTTTCATACAAAAATACAGAACACTCCCAGACTGAAAAACTCTTAGAGGATTCAGCATTAGAAAGTTGTGACAAGCACTTTTCACTGTTTTCTGCCTTTTCAGTGGTCCAATGATGAGTTGATGAACTGAGAAAGTAATTACCAGATTAAATGATGATGAAAAACCTCATTATGTGCAGCAATTAATTGAATACATTTTAGTTTATTAAAACCAGGTGAGTCTGATGCAGTTACACAAGAACAAAATGGTTGAATATGTTGAACTATAAATCGCAGAAGAGTGCAGTGGTAATTGCTTTCAGGCAGAAACGATGTTTAAGGCAATCTACAAATATTTGTGTATTTCCACCAGTTAAGGTTTTTAAAGTTACCTTTATTCAGGTTGTTGGTTTATTTCAATGGTGGAATTTAAGTTTAAGGTAAAAAAAATAGGATCACTTCTAATGTAAAATATGATAAAATATCTCTAAACTCTGTATTTGAAATGTGTTTACAGGGACATGACAGAAGCTGCTCTTTCTTGAACACACACACAGTACCCTGAAGGCAGAAAAGCTGTGGTTAAGATACACTGTCGTCTCCATGTGTTCTGCTTTTTGTCAATATTGGCTTCACACATTTTGTAGTAGCTGGCAGCTCCACTACTTACGGTGATACACATGACAATGTAGCTTCTTCTGCCTCCTCTTCAGTTTTCTCCTCTTTCTTCCACTTCAGCCCTCCAATGAGACGCCAGCGTGGCAGGAGAGACCGTCTGACCCGCCACCACCACCACGCCCACAACAACCATCACCACTACAACAGCAACAACAACAACAACCACCATCACCATCACCACCCCAACGCTCACCATCACCACCACCACCACCTGCACTCTCACCACGGCCTGTCGTCAGGCCACCAGGATGAAAACTACCGCCACCCGGCTCCTCCTCAGGGCTACCCACCCTACAGCCAGCAACCGCCCCGAGGGCCCGGGCCAGGGCCTGGGCCAGAGGAGCGCCCAGGTTACCATCCCCCAAATCCTTCCCCGAGGCCCCTCCACCAATCACCAAACCTCTCGCCCAGGCTGCTGCACCCTGCGGCCCACCCACAGCACCCACACCCTCACCCATCCCAGCAACAGAGCAGTGTGGTGCTAGACCTCCATGAGCAGGTGAGTCTTTTTGAAGTGTATTGTGAGTAAAAGAAAAACAGTTTAGAAAGGACTGAAATGATCCCAGTGAGATAATGAGAAGGTCAAAGCACAAACATTCACTTGGAGTCTGATGAACTGATTAGATTTTGCCGTTCAGAGGTCAAAGGTCAGTATGACCTCTCAAACATGTTTTTGGCAATAACACATCGCAAATTTATACCCACGTATGACACAGTTTAACTCAAATTTTTAATAGGATAAAATGATGAAAAGATGACAATTTGTATTCAAACAGTCAACGGTGAGCTTCACTGTGACATCATAATGTTCTGCAAAAACACTTCTGGTCATTACTTAGTGATGTAATTCAGGAAGGAGAGATTTGACCATATTTCCTACAACTTGGCTGGTTAGCAGAGGCATGCAACCACAAGGTGGTAATTCTAATTTTCCAGTGGGGCTGATTCAGTGAAATAAGTTTTTGAATTGGCTGTGTTAGAGGAAATTTTATTCCAGGACTTGACTGATAATAACAAATATTTTTTCTCCATTTTGGTATAAGATGAACGAGGTACATGACTAATTGGATTTTATTGAAAAAAAAAATCTATTTCCAAGTAATCTACAAAATCTGTGGATTTTAACTCGATTTAATCCAAGTTGTTGTGTATTAGTTAAATAAAAAACATTTAAGTGCCAGTTACAGCATGTAAAGCCTTGCACTTTCATTAACAATCTTAAATCTTCTTCCCCATCGTATTATCGGCCTTCCTTACCATAGTGAGTTTTTCTCTTCCCTTTTGTTATTTGAATCAATTCAGAAACATGAAAGAAGTGGGCAGACACAAGGAGCCGGGCTTCATCCTTTTCATTAGCATCATTAAATCAAGTGATATGTTGGTTACAATGACAGTTTGAATTTTATCATCACAGAGAACGCCTTGGTTTTTGAGAAACCTCAGAGAGAGGGACATCAATGGTTGATGCATGAGGTTTATGTGTATATATTTAGTTGCTGGGCTTTTAAACATGGTCTGTGGGCTTATATTTGAGTTTGATCTCATTACGTAGGGTTCAGCTCCGGTATCGTATCCTGTGTCTCCTCCGGGAGCACCGCCAGGCCTGCCGCCTCGCTCGGCCCCTCAGCAGATCCCAGCATGCTCGGTGGTTTTCAGTGGACAGCACTACCCTGTCTGCAGCGTCCCTCCTCCTGTGAGTGTGCTCTTGTTTGTTGTATGAGATGAAATTCCAGCTGTTTTGTAGTTACACATTTTGTGTTACTGTTTTAGACTGTTTGTACCGTACAACATTTCTTTCTGACCATACGGAAACTTGCTTTTTGTTTTTTCTCTTTGTCAGGTCATTCAGACGTGTTCTGTGCAGCACTTACCAATGCCCTATCCCTTCCCATCACTGCTGTCCAGTGACCCGGCCTTCCTCCTTCCACCTCCTCACCTCCCCCATCCCCCAACACACCTTTCCCACCATCCACCTCACCTGCCCCAGCCTGGACAGTTTGGACCCTATCCGACACAGCAGGCACGATCGGTGAGTAGGAACGCACAGGTTTGAGTCTGACCATATCGCTCTATACATGTCTTAAAAACACTTTCCTCCTTCTTTTGATTTAAAGAAAAACTTCACTTGAGGATGCAGCTTGTCAGCCAGCATCTTTCACTTCACTTAAGATGATCAACCTGCTAAATAAAAATGCAGCAGCAAAGGTTTTTACTATGTTCAAGCAAATGATGCATATATTACACTTGCTGGAGCAAGTTTCTCTCATGTTCTTCGGTAGTTGCTAACACTTGGGCCCTGTTCAGCCCTGACATTAACTTGTTGGATAATCTGATCACAAGTGGACATCACAGGTGTGATGCATTTGAGGTCTGATCACTCATATTCAGAGATGATCTGGACCAGATGTGGAATGATGCTTTTAGGAGTGAAGACAAATGTCACATTGAAGAACTGCCTACTCAACTGACATCCTCTGCCAAAGAGTTATTAGTCACTCCAGTTTTATAATGAACAGAAAATGTTATTATATCAAATGGCTAAAACTGTATTTGATTGTAAGAGCTGTGCACAGCTCAATAATTCATTCAGCTCCGCTGTGCCTCTCCTCTCTCTCTCTGTCTCTCGCTCAGTGTGTGTGTCGACACACTGATAACGGACCTGTCAGTCATAGTTGGCCTGGTTAAAAATCACAACACACGTTTACATATAAAGGAAGTGAGATCTGATCCCACGCAGTCATTTGAGACAGATGTGGAGAAGTATTTTGGTGCCAGATGTGAACTGATGTACTTTGAGCTGTCCACTTGTGATTGGAGAACTTACTATAGGTCTGAACAGGGACTTTGGTGTCGTGTATTGTTTGGTAACACACCAGCTGTTTGGCAAAGGCCTCAAAATGACGCATGTTATAGTTTTTGTTAAATATTGTCCACTAGGCAATGCCAAGGTAATGGCATCGTTGTAATACTTTGAATATCAATGATATATTAGTATTTTTTTTAAATGAAAATAAAAGGTCTGATTGATCATCACAAATGGCATTTAAGCATATAGAGTGTCATTAAAATCTTTATTCCAGGTTGCTGTGAATGACTTTTTAAAGGGTTGAATTGATACAAACGATAATCAACACTTAAGTCAAAGTTATCCTGTGGTTAACTTGCTGCTGCTACTGTGATTACAACAATCTTATTTCTTCTTTGTTTTTCCAGCCGTTACAGAGGATAGAGAATGACGTGGAGCTGCTCGGAGAGCACCTGTCTTTGGGCGCTGGGCTCCACTATCCCCCTGCCACCCACCCAGCCCTGACCCCACACTCCACACAGCTTCACTTCCTCTCCCACGACCCCCTGCCACAGGAGTTCTTTGGAGTGGTGAGCAAAAACATGAAGTAGATAAAATGTATACGATTTTTTTTTTAACCCAAAGATGAGAATCTGACATGTTTATGTGTTGTCACTCTGTCCCCAGTCTTATCCAAACTTCATTCCTCGGCGTCTCCCGGGGCGGCGGTACCGCTCACAACAGCCACTGCCACCTTCGCCTTACCACCCCAGCCTCCTGCCTTACTTCCTGTAAGTAGATCAATCCATTCATGTTGTGATATAAGGCAATAAGTCTTCGATTATGTTTTCATTAGTGTCTTATCACCTGAAACTAAGAATTGCAGTGTGTTTATTTGCTTAGAATGAGCCCTTCATATCTACATAGGCAGCAGGTCGTCTTTCAGGGTTGAAATGTGTAACCTCACCACTAGATGCCACTAAACCTTCGTACTGGTCTTAAATCTATACAACTTGGCAACTTAATTTAATAATTTGTACCTTTTTAATCAACTGAACTTATAAAAACCCTGTTGCATTTCCTCTCTAGTTCAATGCTGCCAGTCCAGCCCACAGGCCCTGCGATCAGCCTAGAGCTGGATGTAGATGATGGAGAGGTGGAAAACTATGAGGTTAGTCTTCGTGTGTTTTACTGTTTTCTGTGCTGGATGCAGACTCTGGTGGTTCTGCTGTTACTTACGATTTCTCACATAGGCCCTCCTGAACCTCGCTGAGCGTCTGGGAGAGGCCAAACTCCGAGGACTGACCAAAGGAGACATTGAACAGCTTCCCTCCTATCGGTTCAATCCAAATAATCATCAGTCTGAGCAAACACTGTGAGTGCCTGTTAACATCCACCTGCGTGGAGGGGGGAGTTTCGATTAATGCATTTTCTGCCAGTTGAAATACGAAGTCGGTGCAGTGATATGACAGAGGTGGACATACCAAGCAAAGCTAACTGATAAAATGCATCAAATACATGTGTTTATTATAGCACATGATCCTTTACAAAACAAATGACTATATACATTGTTGATACACATGGGTTTCTGGTGTATGGATACATGCAAGAAAATACAGGTTCAGTGCTCTCACAATAGAACATTAACTTTTACAGTATTCTGAATACCATAGCCTATAATGGACCTGTTGTGTTGCAGGTGTGTGGTGTGTATGAGTGATTTTGAATCCCGCCAACTGCTGCGAGTCCTGCCCTGCAGCCACGAGTTTCACGGGAAATGTGTCGACAAGTGGCTCAGGGTAAGTATCTCCTCGTTTATGACTTCTTGAAATATTTCTATTTTTATTTGGTAATTTTAAAAATTTTTATTTTATGGTCATCTTAATGTTTTGATTTAATGTATTTCCATGCCTCTGTAAAGGCAAATTGCCTCGGGTCTGAATGGTGCTATATAACTAAACTTACCTTGCCTGCCTTGCGGATGGCTTTAGCTGACGCACACTGTTGTAACACAGGTATAACATTTGATTTTAAGACTGACCACACATTTTGTGGCAGGAGGTAGGAAGTCAAAACCTAATCAGTAACTCACCAAGAGAAAACATTATTTTTTATGATATTCACTGTCACCTATCCAGGTACACGTTAATGAAGTGACACAGGCAGCTCTTGATTGTGTGGTGAGAAAGTGTAGTGAGAATCTTACTTTTCAACAGATCTGTCAGAGAATAGAGACAAACATCAGGCTTGTGTCTAAATGCTCCTCAATTGAGCTCAGGAGAGTCTGTGAAATCTGAAAACCACGCTTCACCCCAGGACGGGGGAATGAGAAGGAGCTGTCTGCAGACACAGACACGTGATTTCCCACTGAAAATGCTAAAAGAGGGTGCTTGAGCTCAAGTTCTTGTTGGTAATCATAACGCTGTCTTATGATTCAGCATGATGACAGCCTCCGTGTGAAGTGGGTTACAGGGTTTACAATACAATTCAAAACAAATACATTCAATACAAAACAAATAAAAAATATAATAATCTAAAATCCACAACACAAATCTTTTTTTTTTCTTTTTCTTTTTTTTTTTGTTTATGAGGAAGTTGTGTGGTGAGTTTGGTCACTATCCAAATATGCAGCTGCAGGACTGAGCCTTTGCGTGATTTACACCGGGACTTAAAACAGTGAGCTGCCTATAAAACCTAACTGGTCATTTCCTCCCTGTCCTCAGGCCAACAGGACGTGTCCCATTTGTCGAGCTGATGCCTCGGAGGTCCAAAGAGACTCAGAGTGACCACATGAGGGAGCCACACTCCTCATCGTCTGTCCAACAGTACTGCCTGCTCCTGATATAACGATAGACGTGCGTGCTTGTACACACACGTACACACACATTTACACCGTTTCCTTACCCTTTGTGCAGCAGTCTTTCATTTCTCAGTTTGACCTTTGTCTGCCACCCTTCCCGTATTTCCCCCTCTTGCCCAGTTGTTTCCCGTCTGTGATTTTTTTTTACATCTGTTAGTCTCTCCTGTACACGTACATGCGCGCTGGTCGTCTTCACTTCTGTCAGTGAGCAACCCACCATCCTGCAGTGGTGTGTGTGTGTGTATGTGTGTGTGTGTACACGCACCATAACTTTGCAAGTTGCGTTTGGTCAGCCCTATAGTGCAGGGCTGTGGTACATGACTGTATTTTTTTTGTGTGTTTGTATGTGTGTGTGCGGGTGTGGTTGTGTGAGTGTGTGTGCGGGAGATTTTTAGATGTCCTGGAGCATGCCTGAGTTTCTGTTGAGTTACAAGAGTAACAACATCTGAGAGTGTATTTTTCTTCTTTTCTTTTCTTTTTTTTTTTTGCTCTCATGAGTGATTGACTTTACTTCCTGTTTGTACGTTTATGCACTGTCTGTCTGTATGCATACTCTGTGTGTGTGTATGTTATAGACTTTAATCCTTTTCTCTAGTTTGACACTAAGGGTCCATGCTGCCACTATACTTCTCAGTTGCCTATTTGATCTGTTTGTTACAGTAGAATTATTAATATTATTATTATTATTGTTATTATTATTATTGACCCATTATAGGTGATTGTTTTCCTGCCTGGCAGTTACCTCATCATTCCGGTTTTGGTTATCTTTCATTGCAAGCGCTTCACAGCACTACTCTGAAATTAAGCACATGATATATTATATATTTTTTTCTTTTTCTTTCTTTTCTTAGCAAAAATAAGTTCGTCTGTGACTTTGCAGTGGCACATGTGTTACATATATACATATATCTATATATACTGTATAAATCTATGAATATCTGTATACCAAATAAAAGGCTTGATATGAACTTTTTAAACTTAGCATTTTGTATACATATTTTTCTTCTTTTTTCTTTAAAGTTAACTGAGAATCAGGGGCTAGTGTGCTGCTTCAGGTCTTTTCAGATTTTGTTCAAGAGTTGTAATGGCTTCAAACTGCCACTAGGCAGTGTCACTGCTCTTTGAGAAGACCGACCCTCCACATCTGCCTGAGCTGACAGTTACACTGTAATTTTATTCCTATAACACATATATTGGTTTACAGGCAGATGATATATGTGAATAACACATTGGCTGCAGATTGGTTAACAGAAAGAAACAGACTTACCAGACATTAATTGTGGTTGCATACTCCTTTAAATCAATGCCGCCATGACAAGACGGTAAACGCACCTAATGTCTCTTAGGCTCACCATCAAACTCGTGTTTTTGCTGTAAAAAAGACAATGGGTCAGGTTCAAATTTACACACAGATATAGTCAGTAATTACTGGAGTCATAATAATAAGCCTTAAGTCTGCAGCAGTCCCAAACAATATAGTGGAGTTATTCAAACTAAATATACAACATGAAGAGGCAGTTAAGTTAACATAAACCAGGTAACATGGTGCTATAAGGCTGGAAGTATATTAGGATCTGAAACTGAAATCGAATCAAATATTGAAACCAAGCATTTAATCAATTAAAAACCATTATACACAACTTAATATATTTTTGTTACATTGTGAAATGGTTCTATAACTTGAAATCTACAATCCAACTGAAACAAATGTTTGCGTACGGTTGGTGTGTAGACAGACAGCCAGGTCATCCACCTCCCCTGGCAGCACACGCCTGTCGTCTTGCGCCTTCTGTCCAGTAACAGAAGGCACAAGACGAACAGTGTGCACGCTGATACAGTACATACAGTATCTACAGTTGACTTCCAAAAGGCAGATGTCACCTCCAGGCTTTGCAGCACCAGTGGCCACATTTTTTGCGAGCTACTTTGCATGGAGCTGCTGGAGGCGCAGGGAGCACAAATGTTGAAGTATTTCAGTGGAGGAAGTTCACTAAGCACATTTATGCATGATGTGACAAGGGGCACAGGCACCGAGGGACGTGTCCTTACTGACTGATGGAAATTCATCCTTTTATTTTTGTTTTGCATTAACTAAAGTTGTAACTTCTGAAAGAGATTCGTGTGGCCTCTAAGAAAAGATGCTGGTTCTGTGGGTTTCGTGTCAAAAGTGCATTAGCTCAGACCGTGGCAGGATCTGCTGGGCTCCAAACGGGAACAGCCCCTGTTTGAAGGAACTGTTAACATTACTTATTTCAAATCACTATTATGTGATGCACAACAACCACAAAGGGACACACAATCATCACAAAGAGTCTCTAGACAACAACTAAAAGGACATTTCTTTGAATCAGTAGCTGGGATATGTTGCCTTGTACATGTCGGTGTCCATGAGGTCCTATGTTTCATAATCCGCCCATGCCTCAGGGTGTTTAAAAGCAGTGATAGCCAAGAAAAAAGACTAAAATTAATCTGTTTATCTAAATTCAAAAATGTTCTCATTCTTTTTTCTTTTTTTTTGGTAGGTGGGGGGGCATTTCACACCTTTATTTGTTAGTCGGCAGCAGGGAGATGACAGGAAAGGGATCAAGTTAAATTGCCGTCATGTATATCGGAGAGGTCATGGTTCATTCATTCCTTTACTTCCTCTTTGCGTTCCCCTTCAAGCTTTTGTGGTTAGCTGATATTAATTATCTATTTTAGCCTTCTGTCACCCTTACACAACTCACAAAGCTATTTATAACAAGCTGTGGGTTTGTGGTACGAACTCGGATACATGAGCGGCGCGGTAATACATCATGTAAAACGTAATTAAAAATGACTCAGTCATTGTCAGAGCACAAGTTTGCTTCAATCTTCTTTAACACCAGTATGTAGGTGAAACTTTAAATTGAAATCCAATTTTTTCAGCCTTGTAAATTTCCCAAAAAAATGTAGTGACACCACTCGGGGAGATGCATCTACACCATCTAAAACTAAGAAAGAAGGGAGATGATTGCTGCTCTTTGAGAGACAGAGATGATGTATATATGTTTTGAGTTCATGTTTAATTAAATAAGAAGCCTCTTGGCTCAGGCCTGATGACTCACTGTGCTTCCCGGCCTTGTCTCTCACTGTCCAAGTGTTTGCTGCCACTTTTTTTGTGTTTTCCATCTTTCATGTCTCTCTCATTGCTTCTGCTGACTCTCTGCTTCAACCCTCATTTCTTCTCACTCCACCATCTTTCGCTCTCTCCGCTTCTTTTCTGCTCTTTTCTCTCTATCACTTCCATACTTTCCCCAAATGACTTTGTTCCTCTTGGCCTCTTCATGCACTGTTTTTTTTTTCTTCAGTGTTTAATTTCCTCTCCCTTTCACTTCGCCTCTGTCTTACCACCCTCTTTCTTGCATCTTCTCTTTCACCCTCCTCCTCTCCCTCTTCGCCTCTGCTGTGATTACCACCCACTCCTTTAACCCGCTTCCGCTCTGGAGCGCTGAAGTGGAAAACACGTGGAAATGATGGGGGTTTTCTGCCTAAAACTGTCTCCCCAGTTACTCAACTCAGGGAACAAACAATATTTGTCTTGTCTTGCTTTCTCCCACGTCTTGACTGGGGTTGTACAAGGCTAGAAGTTGTCCAATTTTTTATGGCAGGTGACTCCATCTTGATGTTTTAAAAAGTCTGTTCCAGGATTCAGACACACTCAAACAACAAAGTGCAAAATATAGTGTTTAAATTTCAAAATACCACAAAAGAATTCTTAAAACTTAGTATTACTGTATATTATTACATTCACAGTTAGTTTGGTAATAAATCTCAATGTCCACATTCACATTTAATTTTTCTATAAATCCAAACAACTTTTTTTCACATGGCTGCCCAAGAGGCGTCCCACTGGTAAAAATCCTGGCTGGAGTGTCCTCCTCTCTAGTTGGTTAGTTGCACTCCGGTCACTCATGCACAGCATGCAGTCCTGTCCTCAGGCTTTGCTGGGGCGGTCAGCTTGTCCCACAGTGGCTGTGAAGTAAAACAACTTCATTCATGTCTGGCACTTGATAGTCCAAGAGAGGGGAGGTGGGGAAGGAGAAGGGATCACAAGAATATCTTGTAAGTGTGGATGAGAATCCTTCTTTTTTGTTTTTCTCCATTCATAAAAGTTAAAGAGTAGAAATAGGGTGCAGGCGAAATCAGGGAAACATTGAATCACTTTTCCTTTCCCTTAAGAAAAAATCCACAAGTTGTGAATACTGTATATAGACCTTTGCCTCTTCTGCAGGTTGATGTAAAATCAGCCTTCTGGAGTCAAACCCCTCATAAACATAAAGATATAATAACAATAAGCCAAATATATTTGTGAGTGGACTGTTGGTGGTGGTGATGACTGTGGTGGAAATGAGGTGAAGTAAAGGTCAGAGAAGTGTGAATGTTAGGCTGAATATCAGTCCAATATAATTTTATGCGTGTCCATACAAACTGAACTATTTAGGCCGACTTACTTTTAAATCTCAAAGTCCTTAGAGGTAGAAAGCATCACATCAAATCAACAGTTCTCTCACTTTAATCATTTTATTTTTACAAAACGGTACAAAAACAAAGATTGATCAGGGCCACACACCTTTTTTGTGCAATCAAAACAACAACAACAAAAACTTCCTAACACTAGAGTAATCATTTTTCTTTTCTCTTCTTCATATCCATTCTGTCCTTCCTCTGATGCATAAATAAAGCAAGGAGAGGCTTTTACACCTGTTATATCTGCTCCTCTTCTCCTGGTAGCTTAATGTGTATGTGTGTGCACGTGTGTGTATGTGTATGTGTGCATTTGTGTCTTTGTTTGGAGGTAAGGTCGTAGAAACAAAGACCTTGTCAGGACCAGTAATCCTCATAGAGACAATACTTTGTCCTAATGTGGAAAACATGATTTCGGGGGTCCTGGTTGAGGATCAAGTTAAGGTGGAAATTTAGGCATGAAGTGGTTATGGTTAAGGTTAGTGTGAGAGTTCTGGGTTTGGATTAGAGGCAATGAATGCAAATCAATGCAGTGTCCCAGCAAGTATGGCTGTGCAAACTTGTGCATGTCTGTGTGTCTCTGTGTGTTGTGCAGATTGACCCAAGCTGACAGGCTACATGGTTTCTCCATCCTGCCTGTATATAAAAAGAAAAATGTGGGCACTGAGCTCTGCCTGCTTCACTTACATTCACACACATGCTCGCACATGGACACACACACTTCATTGCACTCACTGTATCTTCCTCTCCCACTTTTTTCTCCTCTCTTGTTATATCTTTCACTCTCTGCACTCAGCAGCGTGAGGGTTAAATGTGATTTCGTCAGCAGCTTCCTGAGTGAAGTGTGTTTGTGTGTGTCTGTGTGTGTAATATTTATTTCATAGGGATTTCCCCCTCTGCATGTTGGGTGGCTGCCGGCTATGTCATCATGTTCTGAGCTGTCAAAGGCCATCACCGTTACTCATGGGACACGAGGTGTGTGTGTGTGAGAGGGAGAAAGAGAGAGACAGACATAATGAGGAAGAGAAAGGGACAAGACAGACACAGAGAGACAGACAGAACTGGGATGTGTGTGTGGATTGGTGGAGAGGATGTAGCGCCATACTGGGGAGCTCAGTGGGAGCAGCGGTATCAGGTGAAGAGTTTCCATTCGACACATTTGGTCGGTGGAGGGAGGCGAGCTGGAGGCCCGAGTGCATCATATGCATTTGTGATATATACGCACAGTGTGTGATATACTGTATACCCTGTACACACACACAGACAGACACAGGGAACACAAACAGCAAGACCCTCCGGTCGTCTTTACTGTCTATTGGATAATTCCCTCTTCAGGGAGCTGGTGAGAGCCGTGTAGAGAGGAGCAAAGTTCACAAAGTTAAAAGTACAATGCATTCACAAAGTATTCAGACCCCTTCAGTTGTTCACATTTTGTTGCAGCCTGATCTAAAATCACTACAAAAAACATTCCCCCATCACTATCACATTGACAAGTATTCAAACCATTTGCTATGTCACTTGAAATTTAGCTGAGGTGCCTCCCATGTCTCCTGAGTGGATTCATGCTGTGGTAAATTCAACTGACCTGACCTGATTTGTAAAGACACACACCTGTCTGTACAAAGTCCCACAGCTGACAGTGCATATCAAAGCCAAAAAAACAAAAACAAAAAAAAAACAAGCAAGAGCTTAGAGACAGTGTTGTGTCGAGACACATATCTGCTGCATCAAAGGTTCCTGGGAGCACTGTGGCCTCCACTGAAATATGAATGGAGGGATTTTTGTTGTTTTATTTCAGTTTTCTCCACAACTGCTCATCTGATCGACTTGGAGGACACAAGGATGTGCATCACCACTGTCAAGATGTTCAGACAAGCAGTTCTTCAGAAAACTTTAAACATCAAGGAAGAAATGTGGACAGTGCAATATGCAATATTTCAGTTTGTCATTATGGGGTACTGAGTAAAGCAAAGCTGTCTTTAAAACTATCACACATGAAATAGATTTGTGGTGCTCTCTGATTGAGGCTCATGTTCTAGGATTAGAATTATATTTTGATTGATTGGCCATATTTGCTGTCTCTATATCTCGCTGTCCTCCTTTTATGTCCTTCGGTTGTCATTTTACAGCCTTCATGATTACAGTATTACATTGGTTTTCTCCACTGATTTGATATTATTTAAGAGACTGAAAAGTGCATCTGATGCCAGCTGGCTTGATGATTCGTCTGGGTCTTATATTTGGTTTGGGCTTTTATGCCTTTTCATGACAATGTGTCAGATCAGGTCATGGAAATATAAGTTATTGCTGCTTTCAAGTAACACTTTCAAGATCTAATCTGAGAGAATGAAAAAGGAAAGGTATCTGTCTCGAGGAGAGTTTGCAGCGAGGTCAAAGTGGTAGACAGGGCAATATGAGTCATATAAGTTACCCTCTGACAGATCTGTGAGGCCATAGTTGAATTTGTGGAAAAATTGCTTTGTACTGTATGATGCAGAAAATACACAAAATGCACACACATGATTGCAAGGTAAGGTGTGTGTATTTTAAGAGGTAAAACAACAGACCCAACTTATGCAATACCTATACTAACAAATGTGTTTATTATTTGCATTGTCAATAAAACAAGGTCATAATGAGGAATATAAATTCCTATTTTTAATGAGTTATCTGGGTTTTTATCAACCTACAGTGCAGGTGAAAGAAAATGAAAGTAAAATTTGTATCAATTTATTTTATCAACTTGACTTATCAGCAAATATTTGGACCATTTCTATTGTTTCAAATAGAGTCAAACATCCAGTTCATTTTACTCACAACAAGAATATGAAACACTTTGTGAAACAATTTGTAGATCATATATTAAAATAAGCTGTGCCTGAGAAGACTGTTCCATTTAGCAATAACAGACAATGCCCAGTTGTGTTGCCAACTTCAGTAAATTCTGTTGTTTTGTAAGAGCTCAAACCTTTACCAAGAGGATGAGAGTCAGAGCTGCAGTCCTACCTTCCTACTATACACAATATGCGCAGTATCACTGGAGGCCACGTGCTCC
>OMNW01012491.1:4630-20961 GCA_900303245.1 Selene dorsalis | reverse complement strand
AACATTTCTGACTTAAAATGTTTTTAAAAAAACAAAAAAAACAGCAGTTGTAAGTAAGCTAATTGTTCGCTACTCCTCCTGAGACAACAATAAACAGACTTTTTTTTTTACCTTGTAACTGGAAATGGCAAAAGCTGGTCCTCTGTATCCCATTTTTCTTAATTTTCAACCATTATATTTTTTTCCCCTTTTCATACTCTGATTCTGTAACGCTCAGGGGTGCTCAAGGGGCAGGCCAGGTAATTGGACAGCCTGGAGCTGTGATCTTTCTTGTGGTAATGTAATATGTTGCCCATAATTTTTTATTAAGAGTAGGCATTTTTTTTTCTATGTCTAAATTCCTGTTTTGGCTTTTGGAAGAATGTCTATTCATAACATAAAATAACTTTGTGTGTGACTTGTCAAGAAATATCACATGAGATAATGAAGACAGATGCAGGAAAAACAGGAATCTGTCAAATGCAGCTGCCACTGTATACCGTGGTACCGCAGCAGTACATGTAGACGACACTAGCCAAAAAGTTAATTATGCTGAATGTCAATGAGTATTCCTTCATTTCCACCTAGACCATGTTATACCATCCCCTGGCCTGGTTTCTAGCTTCATGGTGGAGAGTATTTATTACCTGTAAACAAGCTGGAAAACAGGCTTTGTCACATTTCACTGGGGCTCTCTCACTCATCACTAATATGTGAAAATATGTATTCAGGTCAAAGATTTCAGGCCTTCCCTTGAGACCCTGTCAGTCCTCCGTCTTCCTCAGTGCAAACATGCAAACAAACACATGTACTAAAGGGCACACGTTGCCTGGCAAATACTGTATACTCAGAGGAGAGTACGGAAATACACGAACACACAGGACATGACGCACAGGAACGGTTATAGTTTGCATGAGCATGCGTGCGCATTGACATGCACACTTTTTTCCCTTTTTCCCTTCCATCAGCACATGAGGCTGACCAACCAATACAGCGTCAATGGAACACTTACTAACCCCCGAAAACAAAAGGGAGCCTAGTGGGTTCTAGTGGCTTTTCAAGGATACAAGATTCAATTTCCCAGGATGGTTTAGGCACAATCTGCACCCTACTACGACAAGCTGCAGACAATTCCAAACCATTCTGACTGACCGCGTTTGCCCTATAGGGAGGCATTACAGACCTGATTAGAGTGGTTTATTTTAGGAAGGCGACAGCCTCATCTACAAGGCACAGTCAATCACTGGAGGATTCGAAATGCATGAAAACAACGTAAACCCTTTTTCATGTCTCGTTGCAAGTGAATTCTTCCCATATATTTCTGGCCGATCTCTTAAATAAATGCCTATATAAGTCTTCATTATATTCCATTTGATTTCATAAATATTTTACGTCGATCTCTTTTTTATTATTTGTCTCGGGTTTTAATTACAATTGCGTGCGTCTGCATAGTTGCATAAGAAGTGAGGTTGAAGCCGATGACGGTCAGAGCAGGACGGTTCACATGTAATTTGACTTTGCTTGAATATCTCTGAAAGCTGTTTAAAGTGATGGCAAGGGAATGGGAGAAAAAGTGAAGTCATCATCGAAATCACAGCAGTGACTCTTAAATTAACCACCTTAACCTTGTTACATTCTCTGCTCTTCATTTCTGTCTGAATTTATTATTCTGCTTCAGTTAATGTGAATGTGTTCCGAAGTGTTAATGTATCAAAAGGCCTCAGGTGCTGTAGCTTGTTTGGGCCCTTTTGGAGTGTGGCGGAGTGCGGCATTACAAACAAACTGGAAGCACTACATAAAGCTCTTTAGTGAAGTAATTAAGAAATAGCATTTGAATACAATTACTAATAGTTGCTAAAGTTGCTGGAATCATCCTCTGAAGGCACTAAGGATGAGTGCAAGGCAGGCTGACCCCATTCAATATCTCTCACTTTGTCTCTGCTCCTTATATTTCCCCCTTTTTTTTGTCTTTTTGATGATGACACGCTCACCAGGACAGCAACACATTTCAGGTGTTATCATTGTTTTAACAAAGCTTTGGCCTGCCATTCATGTCTCCTGCTTTTTTTTTTTATTTTCCTTTTTCACACTCCACCTCAAAGAGCAGTGACATGTTTTATCTGACCATCTCACACAGAGCCTGGACAGCCTATCTCTTTTATCTGACCACCTCTATCTACCTCTCTCTGTCTTTTCTTTTTTCCTGCAACCAAACACAGACAAAACCCCACCGGTGGGGTGGCGGGGCAAGGCGTGTGTATGCGTCCGTGGGTGTTTATGTGTAGTGGTTATTCTTTTAGTAAAAATGAGTCACAAAGCCAAAGGTCAAGGTGCCCTTCAAGGAAGGGGTTGCCTTGAGATGTCATGGCAACAGCCTTTGGAGAGGAAAAAAAATCAATCAGCGCTTAGAGTAAATGAAATCGAATTAGATCAGAAAAGATTATACAAATGTGTTTAAATACCGACATGTGGCTGAAAAGGTGGAAACAACCTCATGCGAGCTACACCTGCATGACCACTCGGCTCCAAGCTTCCCCTCTTTTATCCTTCTACCCTTATATAGAGCTATTTCTTTCACTGTGAAAGACACTGGTTAAGCCCTCTTGACTATACCCAAGTTATTTATAGACAGAGAGGTTCCACAACAGATAGCCGTTGTCCAAAGTAGGAAGCGGAAGGATGATAACTGGTCATTTAAACCCAAAGTGGCAGCACGTCTTAGACTAGAATAAAACAGACTGACTTTGTGCCCTCTTGTTCATAACACCCTTTAATGTTGCAGAGTAGACAATGGGACTATATTAACAGCTCAACAATGGGTTTTCTAAAGCAAGATGAGCCCCACAGGGTGTAGTGGAGTTAAAGGCTGTTAAGGATTCTGTCCATTGGTCTGTGATGAATGATGTGGTACTGAGCGTACTTTCGCAATGATAGCTTATAGCTCCATTAGCCTGTAACTACCAAGAAAGGGTCAAAGAAAACGGTGAACTCCCTGGCTACATACAGAGCATGGGCTTACTGCAGTGGCCAGAAAGATTCATTAATCTAAGATGATGAGTCTTGGTAGGTATAATTAGGCCTCCTGACACCGAGAGCCTCGCTAGAGTTGTGATTAAACCCTTTATGGCAAAAAAGAAACTTCCCTACTGTGCTAGCAGTGGTTAGCTTTGAAATAAATAGAGCAATGAATCTGTGATATCAATGTTTACAAGCATGTGTCTGTATTTTCCTTTGCTGCTGCACTGGGTCTGTGGGAGTTAATCATTCATAGGTGGCGGGTGGCTTTAAGACACAAATGCAGCTCTTGCTGGCACCAGAGCTACCAGCATCACCCACACTTTCTATATATAACTCTTTTTCCATGGCTAGGCCATTTGTGGAGCAGAGTTCACAAGGGCACTTGCCTGAGGAGATCTCTACTCTAATATTGTTCGCTAGACCTAAGAAAACATTACAGTCAACACCCTCTTTCATAAAAATAATACCGTCATCGCCACTTTATACACGTCAGTGCCCAGGTGACTGCAGTCAGAGGAATTTGTCATAGGAACAAACAGTAAACTCACCAATGGCTGTTTGCTAATCTAAAGCAACATGTTGTGGATTATCAGCAAGAGTCTGAGGGGAAGTTAAATCTACCAAGAAACCATGGACAGCAAATAAATTATCAAAGTGATATTTGACCACCAGGAGGCAAAATTACACCAACACAGGCCTAATGCATAACAGGCATTAAAGTTCATGAGGCTAAGATCAAACAACTGCCCACTTAAACAGCTGTAGCAGAGCAAAATCATTCTGCCATTTTCACTAACCGTTCCAGGCCGTGTGTAAGTACAAGGACAGTCTATTCTTTTTGAATTGAAACACCAGACTAGAGTCAGTGATGAAGGGGATGGGATTCCTATACTGCTCTGCTGGACAAGCGGGAGGGCAATTGCTTATAATTATACCTTAAGTCCCACCTGTTGGGCCACAGTATGGTGCCCTTCATGTCAGAAGTTCACAGAAATAATGAACAAATAGTTTTAGGGTATAATTTAAATTCACGTTCATCAGCAGGGCTGGCCAACATGCTAAAAAAATGTGTGTGATTCTAGTAGGAATGGTTATTACTGCATTTTCCTTTCACTGAAAGAAATTAAATTGACAAATTATGATGTATGATGTATGATTTTTGCTGTGGTCTGTACCAAACATGTATGTTCCCTTACATATGGAGTATATGATCAGCATGCTGGGACATGTCTGGAGCACAACAATGATTCATTTATGTATATTGTAAAATAATTTGTCTTCAAAAGGACAGGGGACTTGGCCATATTGTGACTGCAATATTTCCATTAATTGTTAAGTCTCTAAAAATGAACCACATCTACTGGTGTGAATCCTCTTTAGTGGGGATGGCTGATTAAATTGAAAGCATCAGTAAATACAGAACCTTGCTGATGACACTTATGTGAGAGCTGCTCTTACAGCCCTCTTAATAACCACTGCCAGCCGTGCCCTGGGTATAGCACAACAAGCCACAGCCGAGTGCACCAATCGGGGACCCATTCCTTAAAGAACAATTAACACGACCATTTAAAAAAATCATCCAGCCCACACACTCAATTAACACAACCCACTTTTGCACTTTCCCCTCCATTGTGTCCTAGAATAGCCCAGCTGAATTGGCACGATTAAGCTGTGTTGGTGATGACTGCATCACGGTGGGCCCTTGTGTTATTCCCCCAGCACCCACTCTGTTTGTCTGTAGCTTTAAAGAATACTTAACAGCTTTGGGGATCAACTATCAAATATGTGTCTTTCAGGGGTCTGAACGAGATGTAATTACTCTCTGCATCTTTTTTTTTTTGCTTCCAGGACAAGACAGGCTAAATACATCTGTTTTACAAATGAAGTTGAACAGAACAGAAAGACTAGAGCTGGAAGATGAGAGAGCAGCTCTTGTGCAAATATGTATTTGAAACAGAGGAAGAAAGAACAGACTGGTTTCGTGGTGGCTTCCTCTGCCCTTGATGCCTCGTGACTGAAAAGCTTTGAGTCAATATTTATGGTCATCAAAAAATCATCTAAAACGTCTGTGCTGACTAAGAAAATGTCGACTGTCCTCGATATTGTTAAACACTGTGTCAGAATTGAGCGTACAGTGAGTCTACAACAGAGATGCCTCCCCAGTACTCTGTAAAATGCAAACACCACGTCCTAAAAATAACTCTTATCTTGCAGCTGTCATTATCATTGGGAACACTTCAGAAAACAGCAGCCCCAGTTGTGTGTAAATAAACAGCGAGAAGCAGAGGAAGAGGAAAAAGATAACATACAGCAAAAAATTCTATCAAGAGGCAGGGTGGGATGACTCATGAAAATAAGTGACTTTGAGTTTATGTGGGGAAGGACAATAAGGAGCTTTGAAGCTCTGAGATTACAGAGAGGTAGCTAATGGAGCAGACTAGGGAGGCTGGGTGTTACGGCAGCAATGTAGCATACACTGTGCAGCAGCTCTGGTACTCACTCTTCTGGAAATACATGTAGGGCATGGCTTCATCAACCCCCTGGAGGGATGCAGCCATTACATTAACACAGCTCACCTAGCGGGCAGAGGGACAGGCCAGTGTCTTTGTTGCAGTGCGAGTTCATCCATGTCCCAGGCCAATACGCTCCCATCATCGGCCATTTGTCATCATGAAATGACTGGATACGCTCCTCCTTCCATTACATCATCAGACAAAATGAAGCCACTCTAATTGTCCTAACTTGAAATAAAAAAAAAAGTGTGGGATGTAATTAAGCACACTTCAAAAGGATATATACTTGAATTTCAAAGTGCTCATTAACCATTTACTTATACGGATACGGATGCTCAAAAGAACAGTGGAGATCACCGCATGATCTGATTATTAGTTGAGGGTTTGTAGTAGATATATCTCATCTGCATCAAGCTGCTAATCCTCAGGAGGAAAACGTCAGATTTACACGTACAGACCAGTGTGAATGAGATTCTCTAAAAGCCCTGGAGAATGCTAACAGCTGAACAACTGCTTAAAGTCTCCTTGTGGCTTATGCGATTAAGCATATATTTTAAATGAAACAAATTCAGGCCAATTCTGGTAAGATATATACATGTGGGTCATTCATATTCATCTGAGCAAGGTTTTTGAAAACGTGTTGGCTTTGGTTTTAACCTCATTAGCCTGTACAGGACGAAGTTGGATTGCTACATATTGGGTGCTGGAACAGGAAGTATGGTTGCACATTGTAATCCTAGTTCTGTGACAATAGGAGAAGCCCTCAGATGTGACTCCCTGCTGTTGCACTAGTTGTATAATGAATGAATGGCTTAAGCGCATAGATGCAAATTTTTACGAAACACAACAATGAGTGGATAAGCCTTCATAAAGCCTATGGAGCCATGTTGTCAGAGTATGCATGTGATCACAGAACCATGGTTACATACTATCCCTTAGTCCCTTTGATCCTTTTTATAGTTGTGCCCAATTGGCTATTTTTTCCTACTGCTGATACATCGTGAGTGGCATTTCACCCTTGTGTCTGCATTGCATACAAATGACCGCTGGCCAGTCAGAATAATTACTATACAAACTACTTAAGGAACTACAAGTTTGTAAACTTCTTTTCAATCTCAAGAAATGGCAATCATTTTCTGAGTAATCTGGAACACAACCCACCGACCTCTCATTAGGGCACTTCAAGTCCTGTTTTGGCTACGCAGTACGAATTTCAAAGTTCACTGCAGTCGGAAACCTTTCGAAATTATCATGTAGGAGGACTGTATGTTTGTCGTAGCCTGAAAGAAGTCGACATCAACCTTATTTATATCCCACCGGCCATCAGCTACAAAAACAATGTCCATACATGATTGAAAATGATTGTGCCTTTTCTGTTTGTTTGTGTTTTTTTGTGTTCAATCAGCAGTGAAGTGTTGCAACTTAAAATGACCCTGAGATTCTGATATTTTGTGGGCGTAGCACCCAATAAACCAGTTTGATTTAAAGTGGACCTGTTATGCTTTTCCTAATTTGCTGTCAAATAGATAATATTAAAATGTTGGTGTCCTTCTTAAACGTGGCCAAAAAACACAGCACAAGTTAAGTTGCTAGTTTGAGACCAACACAGTTATCATTTTCCCTTCCAGCACCAATGTTGTTTAGGGCATATATATAGAGAGAGGGGGGGGGCATGGTTATATTCAGATTTTGACTTAAATCCACTGTTATGCCACACAACAAGCAGTTAATGGACATGATGTTTACAGAGTAGAGATGCCTCCCTGTAATCTTTGCTGCTGCAGATTTTCGTACTGTCTACTCGGATCAGATTTCAAACTTGTACAGTTGCATATGACAGGTTGCCATTTTCAGATCATAATGTTGCTGAACTTTAGTTACTTAGTTTTGCATTTTGCAGAAGCTCCACAATGGTAAGAGGATGAAGCAGTGCTCACAAACAAGGCGTCCGGATGTTCAGCTAATCAGAAGAAAGTGGGCTTTTAAGGCAGCATCTTAAGGAGGCCCAGGCTAATGTTGTCTGTTCAGTCGGAGGCTCGACTGAGGGGCTGCAACCAGCAGTTTGAGATAAAGAAGGACTTTTTAAAACCGTGAATCATGCAAAGCTTCTCTAGTGGAGTCCTAGAATAAAAACATAGTGCTAGAAGTCAGTATAATAGGTCCCTTTTGAGTACGGCCAATGACTCAGATAACAGTTAACATTTACACGCAGGTCCACACATGCAATCACATCCGAACACATATTTAGATGAAAAAAGAGGAGCCGCATGTGAGGTTTCGAGTGGATTCTCAAATTTAACTGTGCTGAACCCCGGTGTGAGGACTGCACCAGTCAGGGTGAGCAATGAGTGCTCATGAGAAGGGCAGAAAGGGAACTCTAGATCATGGGTTCAAATAACAAACTCACACTGCAGGTGGTGTTCAGCTGCAGTGCACCCCTAGGCTCTCTACAGCATGCATGAGGGCATCTGTCATGTAAATGAATCAACTAATGAAACGGAAAGAGACTCTAGTACAGAAAAGACCAGATTGAGACGGCAGGTTGAGACCTGCTCTGTGAAAAGAGATGAGTTTAAACATCGGACGTGGGTGGAAATATCAAACAACATATCTCCATAAAGACTAACAATTTTCAAGCGTTAGGTCACAAAATTATTATTGCTTAGCTGATGTTGTCTGTGTCAATAAAAATAAGTCCGAGGCAGCGAAGCAAGAAACTGAGCCATGGAGTCTGTTCTTTTTGTGGTATTACTGGGTATCATCTCAACATCTGACATCACTTGGATGCTGAGATTTTACTCCATTGAACAGGAAAACAGGGGTATCTTGGGAGCTCAATAAATCAAACTTGAAAAATATAGTCCTGTGATGGCTTCTAAGCGACAGAGAGGCCGAGTCAAAGTAATGAGTTCTCCGCTGATGGCACTGAAATAACGTGGTTATTCTGACACTTTGGAAACCAAATTTCACAAACAAAAAAGGAGTGTGCTGCTATAGTCAAAGAAATCTGGGCAAACTGTTAACATTTATCGTGGCTAATAAGAAGAGAGGCAACTACAACTTCTATGCAAGTACAAGACAATTTTATTATCCCTTCAGGGAAATTCTGCCCCACCATGTGTGATAAAAAAAAAAAAACAGGACACTGCAGATAATATAATGAAAAAGCAATTTACATTCACCCTCACTCGTAGTCAAATGTCACCCAAACACTCATCACTGAATGCCCTGAGCACATATTTTGAGACGCATGCAGACAAGATATTCACATACTCCTCTGTGTTGGATTCCACAGTACACACATTTTCACAAAATCTTCACATATGACCATAATGAGAACTCGAAGGAAGATGCAACATGATGAAACTAAAAACCTCCAGAAGGGCAGGTGGCTATCCTCACATATTATAACCACATGACCTGTACACGCGCGAGGGCCAAGTCAAGTCAGGGGTAGAAATGTTGGACCCTGGACATTCTCACTACAGTGTCAATTTTTATGTGAAATTTAAATGATAGGAATCAGATTGAAAATTGGTACAATGGCTCTTTAAGTACTGTTGGGCCATTCACTTCCTCATTGTACTCCCAAATTAGGGTGTTAAACAGGGTTGGGATAAAAAAATCAATATGGTGTTATATTGCAAGATTACAATATTTCCTCTTCCCTAATGACATCGATGCCCTTGCACCAAGTATCAATATTTTTATTAAACTAAGAGTAGCTGTAAATGGGTTTTTTCTTTCATAGAGCCTGCTTCTGTTTTGGCTTAGAGCGTCATCACCTCATGATTCCGTCTTGCGGTGCTTGCTCATCAGATTGATGATGGAAGGGTGAAATGAAGTGTCCGGCTAGGACTAGAAGCTGGGGAAATGGCAAATAATAGGACTAAAAAACTGTAAACAGAACATTAATCTAAATTACCCTAAAATTCATATCTCCCCATCTCTTTGACTCTCAGTATTGAACGAGACGTGCCTTGGCCCATCCAATAAAACATTATTAATATTTTTTGTCGTTTTTTTTACCATATGACAACAACAAAATAAAGACGCTAATGCTAACGGTCTTAAACCTGCAAGCAAAACTTTAAGCCAGGATTTTAGGCCTTGTTGTGCCATACTGATTAGATTTCAAGATCAGACTTAGGATTTGCCGGCTCAGCAGATGTGAGGGTCAGTGCCAAAAGCTGGCATTTCTTAGCGTGGAGTCTTTTGCCTCACAATTAAGTTGCAGGCAAGCCAAGTCTGGAAATCTAATTTTTTGACCATTATCTATAGCTCATCTCTGGTGTGTATACAATGGAGGAAAGGGGGAAATCTGTCATATGCTATGAAAGGCTTTTCATTTTCAAAGTCTATTAAATCTAATAAACCAATAAATAAATAATAAATAAATAAAATAGCAATTTCCTGGAGAAACAGAATGTGGCTATATATTAAAAGAAAACTGATACAATCTTGACAGGCAAATTTCCTCTCCAGTAAGTCAACTGCATTTAAATTGAGGCAACTCCATGCAAAAACAAGTTGCAAAATTATTAAAGACTTTCAATCCTAGGTCGCCCGTTCCCTTGAAATGGCTGGCTCAACACTTAATCTTGCCAGTGTAGTCTGTCTAGTGAGATGTCTCTCAATTTGTGGTTCTTACGTGTGTGAGAGATCTTTATGGAGAGAAAACCAATCATGCAAGTTTGACTTCAGACTGTCATCAAACACATTTGGTTTCAACCTCAAATACATTTATCCTCCGTAACCACAGTCCCCAAGAATGTTAAATGTACATTACGTGCGGGTTTTATTGCTATTGACAATCAACACAATAAAAAAGAAGCAAGCATTAGCAGACTTTACATAAGATGGATCGAGATTTTTGCATTCCACTTCTCAGTGATTACTGCAATAAACATTTTAGCATATTTTCCAGCAATCAAACGCGACGCACTAACTATATGTATACTAGACACGGAGCTCTGGGTCGCCCTAACACACTGTATGCTCATGTAACTTAGCGGAAACACTCCAAGTGAGCTAATAATTTTGCTCCTGTTTATATTCAAACAATGTGAAGAGCTGCAGCCAGACAGACTGGCTCAGTAAACAAAGACAACAGCACATTTTCTCATTACCAGGATGCGTGAGGGAGGCCAAGGCATAGAAATTAGCGAGCAAAACTGCAAGAAAAGCAAACCAACCCGGGTCATCCGCGGTGTTTGGCACTCACTGATTTTAATTTCAATATTACCGTACAAACACCAAGAGAGGAGTGGATTATACGATAAACACACTCTTCATCCTCCCCACGAGTCACAGATAGCGTTGTATGTGTAAGTGACAGGCCAGCTTACCTTTGAAAACAATTCTTTACTCTATTCTAGGTACAGTGTTATTACTGGCAGAAAAATAAATCCACAGCCTATTGTTTGCCCATTGTTAGAGGCAGGACTATACGGCATTAGGGGCAAGGCCTCAGAAAAGAAAAACGGCAATCCCCATAGTCACACCTGCTTATCCTCACATCCCCCCCCAAGGGAAAACCACGAGCCCTTTCCTACATATTGTCAATACACTATTCAAAACCACAGTTTCAATATCTCTTTCTGTGTGGATGTGCACACGCTCCACACACTGTTTCTTTTCTCTAGGTTACATTGTGTCAATTGCAATAACCTCCGAGAGCAGAGCAGCTTACGTCAGACAGCCGGAGCTGGCTTTCAAGTTGAACCTGTTGCAGTGTATTGCAGACATAGGTCCTCTCATGTCGGCCCTCTGATCAACCCATCTACCATTTCACGGTGGTACCATCTGTTTTCACTCAAAACTGTGGCTAGCACGCTGCCAAGGATCCCAGCACAGCAGTGTTGTATATACACCTAGACTACACCTGCCCGGGGATAACTGCTAAGCACCACAGAAGAAGTATGGGGATAATATGCATTCTTTTAAGATCACGCTCGGAGCCAGCAACAGAACTCCAGCCCCCCCATCTCCCTCACTCTCTCAATATTGCTTCATAGACACAGCAGTAAATAAGCCTCTCTGGCTCACTTTCTTCCACGGTAGGTAGATTTTTTTTAATATGACCAAACTGAGTGAAAAGATAATACAGAAACTTTCAAACAATAATTGCTTTAACTGTTGAACAATACAGAGCAGCAGCCTCTGGTAGTGGCTGGTTTCATTTTTCACCCCAACTTGTCTGTGCGATCGCATGAATATCAGAGAAATAAATCTTGCTTTAGTGAATTTGCCTGGCATTGCAAAAATAACAAAGAACCGTCTTCACCCTGCTGAGAGACGAGAGAAACCCTAATGGCAAGTTAAAAGTAGCACATGTTGAAACCTTGTTGTGCAGTTATGTACTTGTTATGAACAACATGGACAATTTTCATAATCCTGGTTTCCATTTTGTCAGTATGCCATTAACAGTTTTCCTTTGAACACATGTCAAGGTGTTTGAGAGGAGCCAGTAAAAAGTCATATCAGATCTTCTTAGATAAGCCAAGCTGACATTTATCCCCATCACACATCACACTATAAACTACAGCTGAGTGAAAGTGCGGTGTGCAGAGCACAGTGCTATTACACAGGCAGACACCCACCGCATCATTTATCCTGCCCATAAATCAGCCCTCTGCTCTACTGCACTACCTGCTTCTCTTGTCCCAGCAGATCTCACTGGCGTATCATTATATCTCATATACATCCACTAAAATAACCTCTACTGAGCCTAAGAGCCTCAGATGTGTGAAAAGGAGAACCCGTACCTTCTCTCCATCTGTCTGCTCAGATGATGCTTTGCATTAGGGCGTCAATTAGGCCTGTGATCTACGCTTGTTGTTTTACTGCCTACTATTTTGTCTCTGTCATATGGTTGGGATGAGTAATGTTTGGGGTTGTATAACACACAATCTCTTCATGGCAAGTCTAATCTTGGGTCTATGATATATCACTGCAGGTGAACGTGTCTGCAAAATGAGGACATACTGTAATAATGAGGATAATTGAAGGGCTGAGCTGACACTGGGCCCTGCATCAAGGTCCAGATTGTCTCTGCTGCTTACCTTATGTGGCACTCATCCCTGAATTTGAATTACATGCTCCCACAACCCACTTAAGTCACCACTCCTCACATATATATTTAAAGCCGGACACCCTCCTCCTCTGATCCGAACCTGACTGCAATAAGTAGATTTCATCTGAAGCCCTGGAACACACATCAGGGGCAAGCCCACACAGTAAGTGTGCAGAATGAAGCATTAATGAATGTCTTGGCAGTTTAAGTACAAATCTTAAAGGATAATCACGAAATATATCAAGACCATTGTATCTTATGCATTTACTGCCCATAAAATATATTAAGACATGCTGTGGTTTCTATGCAACCCGTCGTAGAGTTTACACTCCCAAGATATATTTGTACATTTCAACTGAACATCTGGTGTTTGACAGGTATTTCTGAGCTTTGTGACATTTTCCTTTGCTGCCTTGTAATGTCCCAGACATGAACAACAGAGAGGAAAAGCAACAATTTACCGCGACAAATGTAAAAGATAAGTTGAGTTTTGAGGTTTTATGGCAGAGGAACCGGAAAGCAAGGAAAACAAGACATCATTAAATTGGACAAAGACGAGTGAGTGCTTTGTCTGCTGAATGGAGATGATAGTAAAGAACAGAAGCCTCAAGGGTTAACATCTGTAGGGATTAGAGATGCTGCTCATCAGGCAGGCAGGGTGGGGGCTGAGCAAAGCCTGGGTCCCCTATCAGCAGGGGCTGAATCAAGGCTCTGTGGAGAAAGGCAGCAAAGCAGTGCAGCACCACTCAGGCCTGCCTAGAGCAGACACACTGTGTACCCCTTCACTTAGCCAGCACTCAACTTCTGATTCAAGTGACAGTGTCACAGAGGGAGAGAGAGGGAGAGAGAGAGGAGAGAGTAGAAAGTGTGATGAAGCAGTGGAGAAGGTAAGAGGCTGTCAGCACCAGAGTGAAAGAGACAGAAAACAGACATTTTTAGTCGAGGTGAGAAAAAAAAAAACAAGGACCAATTTATTTTCCAACCTGTGAAAGCTAAAATGAAGAAATAAAAGGCTGACACCTACAAATATGAGGGAAAGTTTAAGAAAACTTCACAGATTTAACTTAAATTCTGCCTTAAAAATAACACTTTCATTTGACTCGGCTCCCGTCCCCCTCCACGCACTCACTTTTCTCCCCTTGATTGCCCATGCCTCTCCCATTATTTCTTCACTCTCCCTCGCCCACCGTCTCTTCCTGTCTCCACTTTGAAGAGCAGCCGTGTGTTTGTTTGGCTCTTGCATCACACCTGTTTGTTTAAGCTGCAAATGACGCTGGAGACAAAGCGTGCCTGTCTCTGCAGACTGCCCAGATATAGCCTGTGGTTGCCAACAACACAGGACTCCCTCTACCTCTCGCCCTTTTTCTTCATTCTCGCTCGCCCTCTCCACCGTTCCCTCTCTTGCTGTCTAACAAGGGGAAACACAGAACACTGAGCCTCGGTAATAATTCCTACAAGTACGGCCGAGTACTAAATACTCCCACAGCACCTTGGCTAAGTTCCACGGATAATATGAGGGTAAAAACACTAAATGCAGATGCACTCGGCCTCGTTTCGCTCCGACTTATCACCCCAATAATACCAGCAGCCTATCACGAGCAGTTACAGACCAGTAGCAAATCAAGGCAATAACCTCTAAGCAGTGCATTATCATCTCTAAATAAAGTATAGGCTAAAAGCCAAGTAAATCTGGATCACAGTGTATAGCAATAATCCACTGTGAAAAATCTTTACCTGGAGCCATTTACAATCACCTGCTTTCCAGTCTCTTAGTCAGCACCTTGAGATCCATACTACATACAATACGATAACCAACTGAGATGTGGAATTTATTTACCACCGCATTATCAAAGAAAATGCCGAGTACTTCTGATTTTACACTTAGAATAGGTTACGGATCAAAGCCCTGCTATCAGCAGTCAACATTATTCTCTCAAATAGGCCTGAGAGGAATCACTCCATAACCTCTGCTGTGCATGTAATTTCTTTTTTTTTTCTTTTTTTTCCCCCCCATTCCAGATGCATCATACATAAGCAAAAATTCAGATTCAGACACACACATCACACGCTCATAACCAAAGCTGCAGCACAGGGACACGCAGAGGGCAAAGGGTGTTTTTTTATTTGCCCTGCAGAACAACTGTGTGGGCAAAATGGAAGGTCAGAGGTTAAGGACATGACTGAGCTGTACAAGGTTAATTCTGCTGCTTGTTTTGGCACCTAAAAAAGGGACGGAACGAGCCGTCCGTTTGTTAGAAAGCAACAGCAGTGCCGGGCAGGTATTTGCTAAGACACAAAAGTCCGGCATAACTTTGTATGACCGACAAATTCAGAATCATTGTGGTAAATATTAAAGCAGGCTTCACTGCAGTTATCTCGCTGTGTTTTCATTAGGTTTTAAAAGCTGGTGCTTTGTGAGACGATTTGTTTACAACTGGCTCAGGTTTGAAGAAATGGAAAGTAATTATTTGCAGAAAACCACCAAATTAAATATCTTTCTCTCCTGTCTTTTTTTGTTTGATTTCTTTCTCATTCTCCTCCTTTCACTTTTTATTTTTTTATTTTTAACTTGTTTCTTTTCCTGTGTTTCTGTACGTGCCCCTCAGCTTTGTGTCTACCTGACAAGAGTGGAATTGAAGTCAGATGTGCAGCCCTGGGGGGGGCTCTCTTTCTTCACTGCTCGGGTGAAATTTTCTCCAAATATTTTGTCATTTGCAGCCACTGATGGACAAAAATCACGGCGGAAACAAAAGCAGGTCTCTTGTTCTGATTCGGTGCTCAAGTGACCTACACTTTGTAGTGTTTTCGCTTAATAATTAAAGCAGCTCAGTTTTGTTCACATTCAGATTTGTTTTCAGCGACGGTTAGAAATGTGTGTGCCCATTATTTAAGGGGGCGGTATTTGCTCAGTTCACATTAATATTCAGCTACAACATTTGCTCTTATAGTTGTAGCCAGCCCAAGTGTAAATAAATCATTTACAGCTTAAACATTTTTAACATGCAACTGCTCCCATGCTGCTTGACATTTAGTGACTCGGCAGGTCGATAGATGTAAACAGCACATTAGAAGATCTATGTCACCTCAGGAAAAGGCACCAGCAACCAGAGTTTAATACCACACATACAAATAGTGGAAGCCATTGTTATTATAGTGGACATTTGAGATTTAGTAACTAGTTCTGAGGTTAAAAAGTATTCTGACTATATATATATATAGATGTATATATCAACACACACAAATCTCCTCTCTACCACCCTTGTCATCATTTCCATGTTTTCCTTCATAAATCAGTCAAGAACTAGTCCCGGCTGCCTTCTCACTCCGCTCACGCTCACAGCTCTCCCATGACTTCCAGATGTGAGTCACTCCTTTCAGAAATCAACCTCCATCATCAAAGCTCACTTAAACAAACAAACACACCAAAAAAGAAATAACTTTCTGCATTTTTTTCCAATGACTCGACCTTATGAACATTACTAAATCTGGTTAATGTAAATATGACACTGATAGATTCAACCCCCCCCCAACGCTACGTGCCTTCGAGCAGGAAAAGGCACTCTGGGGAGAGTGTTGTACGTGGTTTCAATTGCTCTAACCTTGTTATCACTTCAGGCGCAGGATGAAAAGACAGGTAGACGGGCAGCAGCTCTGAGCGCCACCTGCCATCCACCAGACCAGACGCCCTCACTCCCCACCTCTCTCGTCCTTCCTCTCCTCCTCATGTCACGAGAGTCCCCCCCCCC
>OMNW01012490.1:5465-20937 GCA_900303245.1 Selene dorsalis | reverse complement strand
TTATGTATGTGTGTGTGTGTGTGTGTGTGTGTGTGTGTGTGTGTGTGTGCGTGCATGTGTGCAAATGTGCAAATGGTAGCCAGGTTGATTTATCTGTTTGCTTATATCCGGTGTTACGGCTTCCATGACTGAGCAACCCAGCTAGCAGAAAATTATATTTATATATATAAAAATGAAGTGACTTGCAATGGGTGGGCGAAATAAGATTTGGAGGCAGATTTTCAAAGTAAAAGTCTGATTTTGTGAACGCCCCCTCTCTCTCTCCTCTCCAGCTGTTCTGGCAGATTTCCTCTGCACTAAAGAACAAGATAGAAACATGAGAGCAACACTGATGGATGCACCAGATGTGCGCGCATACACACACACACAGATAAAGAGAAGCACACACTCAGTTACAGATAATGAGGCATGTGAGATCACAGGATAGACGAAACTCCTCCACACAGCACATCATTAACGGAGAAGTGAGTCAGAGTCACCGCAGTCGAATGAGATCCTCTCCGAACTTCGAATGTTTCAAAGTGCTCGTCTCATTTCTCGTTAGTTTAACTTCACAGGTCGATCGTGATCTGTGACACGAGGCTCCTTAAATGGAAGAAAAACTCATTTAAGCTGCTTAAGAAAAAGCAATAAGCTTCGAAAAGACAAAAACATGAGTGGACCTGTGTCTCCAGAGCCCCAAAAAGTTGTTTCTACATCATCACTGGTTGTAAAATAAAGAAGAATAACCCGAGTAGGATCAGTCCTGAACACACACACACACACACATAAGTCGTTTTAACCATAACCTTTGAACCCCATCCCTTCACTTCTGATATCAAACCACTGCTTACACCGTTTCTCTGTGTGACAATGGGCTGAGTATAATGTGCACTATTCATCTGTTCACTGACGGCAGCTACAATTTACCTGTCGTGTTGCTTGTGGTGCTTGAATGGACCGTAAGGTTTGTATACAAGGTTCAAAGTTCGGGTGATAAGAGTTCGGTGCCACAGGCTAAGAGTGCAGAGTAGATGGAGTAAATATTTTGTGCTAACGTCACAGCGGCACAACCGGTCCTTTAGACAACAGAGGTGATAGATGTGAGTGACTGATTATATTGTCTCAAAGTTTCTCAGGGAAAATGGGTGTTGGTCATTCAAACGCTCCCAGGTTACCGACTGACTGACTGACTGACTGAGGGACTGGGTGAGTGGGTGTGGATCTTGGATGATTCAGATAATCCTGAGAAATCCTGACTAAGAAAATCCTCACACTCTGTATGCAACTCAATATCTGCGCAACACCTTTTAACTTATAACATTTCAACTGTGTCACCTGGAAGTGAAAGATGCCGGCATATCCCTGCTGGAAGCTCTGACCGTGAGGGACAACTCTGTGGAGGAGGGAGTCGTTTAAGGTCAGCGAGGCGATGGCCGCCAGCAGCCAGCAGTCCCCTGTGGAAACACACACATTAAACACAGACTTCATTACTTTAAAGGATTATCATTATATTAATTATATATAGTGTATGAATATGGATATATAGTGGCCGTTTTAAAAATAGCTTTGTTCCAGCTGCCATCACACTGATGAACAAGCTATAAGAAAACACTGCACAACTCCCTTTGACTTTTATGTATGTATTTATTTGTGGCTTATTGATTGATTGTCCTTTGTTTTTAAATTGTTCCCTATTGGTATTTGTCAGGTATTGATTTTAGCATAGGAGCACTTTTAATTCAACTTTTACTTTGTTTGTCTTGACTGTTTTAACTGTTTTTCATCGTTTTAAATGTTTTATCGTACTGTCTTCTGTTGTCTGTCTGAGGTTTACTGAGTTCAACCGCAGAAAAAGTTTACCTACAGGTACAATTAAAGTAACCTCCAACTCTGCACAAACTTGCTGTTGCATCATTGTACTATATATATATATGGTACTGTACATCATTTAGTGTATAGTGATCTTCATATACACATGAGCAGTAAATGTCACAGACAGGTTTGCATACAGCGTGCCAGCTTTATGTGCGATTCAAGTACGAAAAAAAAAAAAAGAAACATATCACATCAGGAAATCTCTGTGCTCGCATGGTTACAGCCTGGAGAGCACTGAATAAATGCAAGTCCAAAAGCAGGATCGTGACATCATCATGACGTAACAAGCTGTAACAGTGCCTCCATTCAAACTGATGGATAAATCATTTTCGGTACTTTTTGATTGTTTGTGCCGAAGCTCGTCACTATACTTTAAACTTTCCTTTCATTGTTTCATATCTCGTACTGCGGGTTAATGATTGATAAAGCGATTCATGTCCAGGTTCTTTCACTTTTGTTTTTTAACCCGTTTATTGTTATCAGACATATAAGCCATAAACAGCCCCTGAGAGCAGCTCATGGGATGTCTGATTGATAACCCCTTAGTGCTGATAAATACTATTCAGTCATGGTGCATTTTGGCTGTAGAACAAAGTGATGTACTATGTTTTCCCGCTCAGCTTTTTTTGGCGGGTTATTGTTTTGTATTGCAGTTCTTCCTGTGGGACTCTGAGGAGGGGGGGTAACGTATTTCATTAGGAGATGGAGGGGGCTACATCCTGCGTTTCCAGGGCTGCTCAAGCAGAGTGAGGGTGGCCTTGTTTACAGATGTGACTCAGAGAAACAAAGCATGAATTATAGATGCAGGAAACATCTCAGGCAATCAGCTGTTACTGGTTCTGCTGGACTAACTCGCTTCTGTTTCTCCTTCCTTCAGGCCACATTTCTCCATCCGTCACTCATTTCCTACAAATTCTAACGAGGCTTATTGACTTGAGGGGGTCAATCTTGTTTACGTACAGACGACTTGCCTGGTTGTCGTCTCGCAAATGCAAGGAAGAATCTCAACAGATTCAGTTTCATTTATCCACAGGCAAATTATTACAGAGGCCAAAATGATCCTGATATGCAATTTTCCAACCATTTTACACACATATCACTAAGCTCATCAGTTTACAAAGAGAGTACAGACTCAGAGTGCAAATACCACACAGTTAGTCTAAAGAAAAGATGCCAACAAGCAGCATTAGTGTAACAGTTTAGGGTTTTCAGCCTTAGTAAAATCAGTAAAATGGTTTTTAAAAGCTGGTGTACATCCTTAAATGCTCCTCTTTTCTTTCAAGTGAGACAACTGGCTAAAAGTTCACCTGTTAATACAATGCTGTTTTACTTATGTAAATACTAAAATTGATTAATTATTACCCCAGTCACACCTGAGCTACCTCTCTCAAGGTCATGTTGTCATGAGGAGAGAGAGGAAGCTCCAGATTTCGCCAACTACACTTAGTCGCTGGCTGCCTTCCAGTCGATGACCTGTTTCACTCGCCGGCTGCCAGCATTCCTCTCTTGAGCTTCTCCGGCAGATTAAATATCATTTCTACGTCTCCTGTCCTCTTACGACTGAATGGGGCAGTAACCAACAGTGAAGCAGTTTGGATCTCCTCCGGTGGGACTTACCCAGAGCTCCCTGACAGATGTCTGTGCGAGTCGCTCCGTCTACGATGAACTCGGGCCGCTTGCAGAGCTCCTGTCGAGGGCACACAAAACAACAAACAGACAAATGAGGCTGGTTGTTCTGCCATGTTTTTTTTGCTGTTTTTTACATGCTGACTGCAGGATTGCATAGAAAGTCCCGAACCCAACTGCATGAAACCTGGTGGAGGGATGGGACAGGGGCCAAGGAAGAACCCATTACATTCCTGTGTGGATCCAGTGAAAGAGGCCGATCCAGGAATTGTTTTATCGCTTCCCTTAATATTGCAAGATAGGCCATTTTCACCACTTTTCACCCAGGAAATAACTCAGATATTTTTATAGGGTTGACGAGTATGAGTTTGGACAGTTTGGTTCAGATCCAGATAATAATCCACATCTGGTGGAGGTTAAAGTGATGATGTGTCTAGTTTTTCTCAGTATGCCCGGCCTCACAAACCATCTTCAACTCGGCGTGTTACGCGTGAGAAAGCCAGCAATGATGAAGCTATAAAAAGAAATACTCCATTTCTCTTTGCGCCTCACAAACACACACACACACAACTGCACACAAACCAATCCACATGGTTGAATTCACAGACACTCTAAGCACCACGCAAACAGACTTTTTACTTGTCCTTCCCGGCCTCACACAGATTTTTTTTTTAAAAACATCACAAATCCTCTCAACGCAGCATCGCTATCACAGATCCTGCGGTGCAGTCGTTGACATTTGACTTTTTTGGAGAGACAAGACCCTTGCGGAGCATTAGAGCTGACACACATTCACACATGTTCACACGCACGCACATGCATACATGACGGTCTGCACAGTTTAAGCAGAAGCAGCAGGAGGGGCTCAGAGACTGCAGTCACGTAGATGATCACGACCCCGCGAGCTTTTAAGATCACGACTCGTCTCGCTGCAGCTTTCACCGGGGCTGACAGCAGCGACCTGTCACGGTATGTGGGAACCAGGCAGTAATGAGTGTGCTGTGTTCGGGGGGGGAGGGAGAGGGGCTGACATGGCACCTAATGAAGACGGTCCCACTTCGTTCTCTGGTGTCTTATTCAGCTACAGAGAGAGCACCCTGGTGTATTTATAATGTAGTGAGCCCTGATGGGAGACTGAGAGAGGAACAGACAGGCATGAAGGGAAGGCACGAATCAAGATCAAGAGGAAGATGTGATACACTGGCTTCCTCCCAGAGACACTTAACATGGAGCCTAAACTGGAGCGAACAGGATTCCTGACTGGTGTTACTGGAGCACTAAAGTACGGTGGCCCAGAGAGCACAGAAAACACATCCAAACAGACAAACAGCCTGTCGAGTCCAGCTCCTTGACAACCCTATCATCAAGCATTATTTAATACTTTTAATTTAAGATTTCACAGTTGGACAGAGGACAACAACTCACCAGCCAGGTTCACCACTCTTAATCAGAGGAACTTCAGTTGGGTCAGTGTTTTCTGAATTTGCAGCACTCCTGTGTACTTGCATATGTTTTGATAATTTGAAGTGCATTAAAGCCCTCTGAGGCAACTGTATTAAAATTATATCAACCAGTTATTCCTTACACAGTTTAAGTTGCCTGGCAACAAAAGAAAATCAGGTTTCTTTGAGGGTGCAGGTAGATTAAAGGGTAATAATAACATCGTTTAACAAAACGGTTTACCACAGAATGGATGTTCATTCAAGTGTTTTGTAGATCTGTACATTACAACTTCTCACCGTGGGCCTCATCCAGCGGACTCCGTGGGTCTTGGAGGATCTTGGCCCGAGCTCATTGAACCCCAGAGAGGAGGCGGCGCAGGGGAACATGTTATCCTCGAACAGCTTCCCGCTCCGCAGGCTCTGGGCTTTCATGGACTCAAAATCCTGACCCAGAAGCTTCACCGCATTGTGGTTCTGTCCCAGACCTTCGTCGCGGTCCCACTGGCTCCGCAGCCTGGCGGCCATGCCCGTGGCGTAGATGCGCTCCTCCACCATCCTGAGCTGCGTGGAGTTAACAGTGCGGGGGTCGACTGTCGCTCTCTGTTGGTTTTTTGTATGTGTGGAACTACAATAAGATGTTAGGGTGCTTCAATAATTAATGAGGCGACTGTGACCTATTGCAGCAACAGCTTTTACCTAAAGCACTGCGGAGGCACTGGCGTATATCTGCTACGAGGTGGTAATGGCCTCGATCATAAATCAGAATGAAACATCAGTATCCATTAAGAACCTTTTAAATATTGACAAGACCAGGCTCCTGCTCGGTTGCGGTACTTGTGGTTCGGCTGTGGATGAGATGCTTCGGACGCAGACACAATCACAAGTGTGTAGAGGCTTTAACTGTAGAAGAAGTGCAGAGGGAGGTCAGATCCTGTCCCGGTTCACCAGCGTTCACAAAACCCTAAAAGAAAGAAGTTCAAAAACGTCAGATACGGAGCAGACAGACAAGTCCATACATGGCTCCATACCTCCAACACAGACAAAAGCAGCAGCAGCAGCATACACCCTCTATACACACATACAGGGGTTTGACAGACAAATGATCCCTCTCTGTTTCTTCAGCCAACCACACACACACACACACACACACGTTTGCTATGCATAGCAAAAGGATTAGTCACAACAGTCATATCAATGCTACTTCTACAGCATGGTGCTAAATAGGTACAGTGTCAGTCAGACAGGTGTGTTAAAAAGTGAACTGTGGATGGGAGGGGGGTCTGTGTGTATTTACAGTGCAGTGGGTGCACGGAGGGTGTGGCGCTGCATTCACTGACTCTTCATGCACAATGCAGAACAAGCAAAAGCTCTCTCCAACTCTTTAATTAAGCACAGCCAAGGGAGGAAGGAGAGTAAAGTGTCATTAGTGCCACTGGAGCTTCACCTCAGCAGCTCCTCTTGTCTCTCTGCATCATCATGAGACAAAGACCAAGAATAAAGACATTATTTTGTTGTTGGAGTTTTGTTTTTTTAATCCACTTTCGGCGCTATCAAAACTTCACACTCTTCCTGTTTCAAGCCTCGGCTGTCAGTCGCGTCAGCAGCTGAACAGCGACTCGGCTCGTCAGTGGTGCAACAGAGAGTGAAGTAGGAACCTTGTTACAGTTTCCTCTGCTGGCTGTGAACCACACCCATCCAACATGGAGAAAACAACGTGAAGTTTCCAGGTCTATTCTTTCACAGAGAGCGTGAGGAGTTGGGTTTTATTATGTGAAATTATGTGAGTGAATGCTTTTTATTAGTACCACCGGTGCAACATCTCCTTCCTCCTATTACTCATATCCAAAACCATTTCTGCTGCTCCACTGTTACAGCACTAACACAATCACTACCACTTCTTACCTCAGTCATCTGCACTCTGCTTATTACAGTGTCTGATTAAATTATAATTTCACCACTTTTAGATGTTACACTTTTAGACTTTAATCCGGTTAAGGTCTCGTACTGATATTTTTCAAAATAAAGTATTGTTTTGGCCTTGCTACCGAAGTAAAAGCGCTTAATGTCTTCTAATTTGCACTAGTATTGAGGCTTTTCAGACAACACCCCGCTTTATTACTTAATTCCTCCATGAACGCTCAGGCTGCCACCATCCCTGTGTGTGTGTTGTTTATTTTATTTCTGTCTCAGCCACAGTGAGACTGTAAGACAGCAGCCGCAGTATACAGCTGAAGTGGTCAGATGTCTGCAGAGGTGAAGGAGGGCAGTGTAAGTACACACCTTTAAGGACCAAACCAACAGGAAGTTGACTTTCTCTCAAGTCTCACCTTAATCACACAACAAACAAAGCCTGTCCTTCTCAGGGAGACCTTTAAATCCATTTCTAGCACAATGCGGAGTGTTTTTTGAACGCAACTCCACATATAATACATCAAATTTTAGATGAATTCTACCACAGAGAGGAAATTCACGTTTCACCTTTTATGTTTTATACCAACCAAAAGTAAATTAACCATGCAAAATGCAGAAATCAGCCCATTAGACCAAGTACCTCCATGCAAGATCACCTGTTATTAAAAATACTGCTGTAACGTGTAACGTTCTCAACCAACATCCAAACCATTTGGTGGTTGCATCTCTGCTGCGTGTTTTATCGGGGCACACTCGAACATGCTGTGACTTCAATCTGGATGGCGATGAATATTTCATTTCCCCTCACATGTGAAACACACTCACGTTCACTCTTTAGAAATCCTCCACCTCAGTGCAGGTAGTGACGTCTATGAGAAACGACAGGGATGTCTAGGCACACGCCGTAAACCGTGGCCTCCGGGTTTACACCCCAGCAGCTACGGTCCGAATTATAACACAATAAGGCGACTCTGAAACCCACGCTCTCAGCTAGACCATAACATGGGGTGTTTACGTGTTATGTCACAGCTGTGTATGGAAATAACTCCAACGTGGAGTTTCCTCCGTCCTGCGGGGCGTGAAATGAAGCAGTCATATGTAACCAACATTATCACAGTCATCTGTTTCAACCTTTACTTAAGGAGGAATTAGGTTGCATGCACATTATGTTATTATTAGATGTTATTATGCAACATGGAAGAAAATATAGGTCATGCAGCTACACGGAGAATAAGTGTACAGTGTACAGTATACACAAAGAGGGTAAGGGGAGACACACAGGGGTCACATGAGGTTACAAAGACAGACTCTGAAACCAATGCAAGCGCCAGGCGTGTGTGTGTGTGTGTGTCACGACTACCACTTTTCTGCTGATCAGTGTCTGAGTCTAATGTCCAAGTGGTGTCCCTCCCTCACAACACAGTGAGTGGGACTCAGACTGCTCAAAATCATGCTGAGCGTAATAACTTAAGTAATGCCTGAGGATGTGTGTGTGTGTGTGTGTGTGTGTGTGTGTGAGAGATGAAGTGTTTGTGCCATGAGTAAGCATTCTCTGACCCGCCTCTGGTGTATTTCTGCATGCGGGCTTCATATTCCAAACACTGTGAAATGAAATATCCAAAGTGTCTTTTTAGCATTGAAACGATGCAGAAAATAGACCTGCAGAGAAACTAGACACACACACACACACACACTCGAGGAGGAAGAAAGGCTGACTGGAGGAGTCATTTTAATCAAGATGGGTGATGAAAAAAAAACAGACTGGGCTAAACACACTAGAGCATCAGGCTACTTAAAAGCCTATAGGCTGATGGCATATGAGAAGTTTAAGATGGCACATGTGGTTCACGCAGATAAGACAGGAGTCCTCGAGGGGGGGGGAGTCCTCTGAGAAGATAAAATGTCCAGCTGTCGTCAAAGCAACAACTTTCTAAGGCTGACCAGAGCGAACAGCTGGACGCTGCCCTCCATCAGAGCTGCAGCAGTATCTGTCCTCGCCGAGCACCAAGTAAACACACAAGCCCCTTCACAGGAGAAGATATTGCGGAAATAACTAGCGCCACATTTCACACACATTTCACGGTTTTTCTTGGTGCCGCCTACCAAAAAAAAAGAAAAAAAGACTGGACCACGACTTCTAGTGCGAGGGAGTATTTTTTTTAACGCGATAGGTCACAGTTTTCACAATAAAACGCTTCACAAACTTCACTAGCTCTCCTCATGAGGCGTAAAAAAAAAAAAGTTCTGACTATGGGTATTTTTTTAGGTTTACAGCTTTATGCAGTACGCGCTCCGAAGACAAAACAGTGTTGAAGAAGAAATGTCATATTTACCTGGCAAAGTATTTCCTGTAAAACAAAAAAGCAGCTGTTTGGACATTTAACATGCTACTTGACTTTCTCTGCCCCCTTCCATGTTTAGTGAAGGTCCGTCCCCTCCCCTGCTCTCTACCAGGGCTGATTTAGCTGATTTGGAGACGCCCCGCTGCCTCTGCCCTGATCTATTGGATCCAATGTGCCCACCTCACTGTGCGTCTGCGCACTGCCAGCTACACATACTACATACTCTACTGTAAAAGAGGGCGTTATGCTTTGTGTTTTCATGTAGTAGTTTGTAGTTAAATTCCATTAAATTTGATGTAGAAGTATATAAGAATTGGTTTTCACAACATGTCTTTCAGTATTTCATAATAATGTGTATATTATTGTGAGTTTCCATTGAAGCTTTGACTACTTTTTCCATAGGCCATTGATACAAATTAACATTAAAAGGCTGTAAACGCATAAATGCGTCATTAATAATCGTTTAGTTTTGTTAAATTAGCATTTCCTGGGTGTTTTAAGATGATAAACGCTCATTTTCTATCATGAAAAATCTTTTAAAGCAACATTTAAATAGCTAACACTGACATCTGGAGGCTACAATAAGTAACTGCGTCATTTCACTTTTCGGACTTCACGTCCCAGCCGGCAGCGCGCCGTTCCCGTCATGCTTCGCGCTTGTCCCATTCTAGCTCTCGCGTGTCGTCGTCGTCCTCCTCCTGCGCTGCCGCCGTTGTTTCACCGAGAGAAACCTCAACATGGCCTCAGACGGACCGCCGGGTACCGAATCCCTCCCGTCCGATTTAGGGAGCGCTATCGGGGCTTTGAACACATGGAGCAACCCGGAGCTTCAGTCCAAGCTGGCGGAGCTGGGGGCGCCCAACATGGGTAAGAAAAAGACCAGGAAAGACGCAGAGAGCAGTGGAAGAAGCGCTGTGTTTAGCTAACGGTAGCTAGCCGGTTGTTAATGCTAGCTAGCAAAACGCTATACTTACGTTGCAGTGAGTTAAAGCTACTATTTACACTCTGAGATTCACATTTATGCAATTATAGTGCAAATCGCATGTGTTAAAACTAATGCGACATGTTTAAAGAGACGCTACGTGTGTTTGTTTGGTCTGAGCTACCTTTCAGACTTAGCTTAGCACTTGTCAGATTAACGTTAGCTAACTTTTCTGTTGACCTGTTTGCTTTGAGGCTGAAGGGAATAAACCATGTGTTACGTTCATAAACCTAATTTCTGTGTTGTCTCATGATCGGTGCCACCGATCTGAATATGTTTTCTCATCTTCAGGTCCCAGAGAAGAGCTGATTGACAGATTGAAGGGCTACATGATGCAGGTAACTCTATGCCTGTAGTTTTACCCGGGTAATAACAATTCACGCATAGGTGTCGATGTGAGTGTCTGAATGTCTGTCACTCTGAGGCATTGGCATGTCCCCTGGGAAAGTATGCCTGTACATCTCAACAGATCCTCTACTTACTGTAGATACTAATCACACTGTTGTACTATATGTGGATGTTGCTCGGTACATCACTAGTTTCCCTCTGTTAATGATTTAAGAGTAATATATGATTTCTCAAGCACTGCTGGACCGGCACTATATGAAAAGAGTGCTGAGCCTTTACTTATTTGTTGTGTGTATGTGTTTCTCTCTGCAGACTGGGATTATCCTGAGCAAGCCTAATGATGACAAATCAATGGGTTCCCAGGTAAATCTTCTTACCATGATGTTGATAACAAATTGACCTTTTATAGTAACAAATGATTACATCCCAGTATCAACAGGGGTCTTTCAGGAAGTTCTGAGTTGCTAACAATATAGTATATTTATTGTGTGCTAAAGTTGCTGGAGGAGTATTTATCACCCACTTTTGACACTGTCATGATTGCTTCGCAAAAGAATATGATTGTATAAAGAACAATTATTTAATTAAAAGTGAAGTGTTTTTTGTTTGTACAGTAACTGTTAAGTCTTAGATGGTAAAAATGTTATTTTAGTTATATACAGAGTCCACAGTCTCCTGTGTTTCTGCCTCCACAGATGCCTGGTATCCCTCCTTTGCCTCCGATGCCTATGCCACCCATGCCTCCTGGTATGGGCATGCTGCAGGTTATGAGCATGATGCCCGGAGGGCCCCCTCCCCCTGGCATACACATGGGAATTGAGCCCCCAGGTTTGCCCCCTCCTGGCTTGTCACAGGATGATCAGCTGAAGATGGCCCAGCAGAGAGCAGCCATGGTGTTACAGCAGGAGGAGAGGGCCAAGCAGCAGGTGAGGGGGATGGACCACTGGGTTACTGGCAATGTAAATCACATGGTCTGACTTTATCAGTCTGTGAAATCAAAAAATTAAAACCAACAACTAAAAACACATTTCTGTGTTTGTGTTCATCACAGGGTGATTCCAGAGTCATGGATGAACAGGATCTTCTGGAGCAGCAGAAAAGAGTGAGAGGATGAAGATGATCAGACTACAGGCTTTACTAAATAGAAAGATTTTCTGCATCTGGGTAACTCATGTCTGTCTTTCCTCTTTGCACATTAGGCTGCTGTGCTGCTGGAACAAGAGCGTCAGCAGGAAATGGCCAAGATGCAGGGTCCAGGGCCCAGGGCCATGCCTCCTGTCGGCGCAGTCAGAGGTATGTCAGTGACGCAGTGATTCTGTTTGGATTTCAGATTTTTAGTTACCACAGATGTCTTTATATGACACCGTCATTTTTGCTGAAACTAAAAGTCAAGGAAAAACTCTAAGTGAACACATTTCTGGTGTAAATAAATAGGCACCACCAAAATAAAAACCTTGCATCACCTACATGCTGTGTTTGTAGGTTTGGATCCTCGTGGGCCGCTGCCTCCTGGTGTGAGTATGATGCCAACCCAGAAGCAGCGAGTGCCACCTCCTCCAGGAGAGGACAACAGAGAGGTGACCACACGTTCTTCCTCTTTGTGTGAATTTTCTATGATTTAAGTTGGAAAGCATGATCAACTTATGCAACTCATATCAGACGTTTGTAACGTTTCAGTTGAGGTTAATTTTTCTCTTTATTATTAATTAACCCTGCTGTTGATTTTTCACACTATCAAATGACCCTCAGGCTTCACAGATCTGCCTTTTGCTCTTATTTTTTGGGATTTTGTGCCATGAACACCTCGATTTCAGTTTAAGGAGTCTCTCTTCAAAATCGTGCTTTTCTTAAGGTCATTTTTATTTGGCTGTGACTGTTGTGTTTCAGAGACTGGCATCTCTTATTGATTTCGAGTGGGAGTATAACTTGTGCTGCAAACTCACCTGATAATTTCTGCTTGTCTCCATTCCAGGCCTGGCAGAGCGATGAGGTGAGCATCAGTGGGCCCAAGATCCCCCAGGCTCTGGAGAAAATCCTCCAGTTGAAGGAGATCAGGCAGGAGCAGCTCACCGACCCCGCAGGTCAGTGCAGCTTAATAATATATAAAACAAAACAATGCACAAAAACTAGTAGCAGTCTTTCAGACGTCTTGATTCGTTTCATTTTCTCTTCTCTGCCCCTCAGAAGGAGAAGACGATGAAGATGATGAGGGAGCAGATATGGACTTGAACAACTCTGCTGTCATGTCTGAGACAGAAGACGATGAAAACCAAATGTCTAAGAAAGATGTAAGTGTCTCTCTTTAATCATTTTAGAATAAATATTAATAACACATGGCATGAAAGCTGCACATACTTAAAGACGTAAAGAAGATGGTGGCATAACGTGACCACCAGCACTGAGCTCTGTGTATATATGAATGGCAAATTCAAAGCTTACCAGAACACTTCAGTTTGTTGATGGGGGTAATAATAATTAATGAAACACACATGAAATAATCGACCTTGTTAGCAGACGACATGAAAAGTTACAGTGGGGCTTTAACAAGACACTCGTTTTAATCAATATTTCAAAGTTATTGGAACTTCTAATGTTATTTTAAATTTTTTCCTCAGAAAAACCGGAAGCGCAGAAACCGCAAGAAGAAGAGCAAGAAGAAGCGAGCCCAGGAGAAGAAGGAGCAGGCGGAGCAGGAGCAGGAGCAGAAGAAGGAAGCTGGAGACAAAGAGCAGGAGCCCGAGGTGGAGATCGAGTACATCACAGAGGAGCCAGAGATCTACGACCCTAACTTCATCTTCTTCAAGAGGATCTTTGAGGCATTCAAGGTAAGACACGTCATGAGGCTTTAGTGATCCTACAATATGATATTTTGTTGCTTTTACTGTAATTTAGTCGTCTTCTTTTCCCTCCCAGCTGACAGACGATGTGAAGAAGGAGAAGGAGAAGGAGCCAGAGAAGTCAGAGAAGCAGGACACAGCTGTGCTGCGGAAAAAGGGTTTTGAGGAGGAGAAGAAAGACAGTGACGAGAGTGATGAGGTTTGAATCCTTCATGTGTTGGAACAGAACAGAGAACAAACACCGGCTTTCTATTAGTGTTTAACATTGTTGATTCATTTCTCGTACAGGAAATCAGACCAGATGCACCCAAACTGTCCAAGAAGAAGCTGAGGAGGATGAACAGACTGACGGTGGCTGAGCTCAAACAGGTACGTGAAGATCGTTTGACGATAACACGTGCGATTTGTCACGGTGTAAAAATAAAGACATTAACCCCTCACCTAATCACTCTTCGCTCCAGCTGGTGGCCCGTCCAGATGTGGTGGAGATGCACGACGTGACGGCTCAGGAGCCCAAGCTGCTGGTGCACCTGAAGGCCACCAGGAACACGGTGCCGGTGCCCCGCCACTGGTGCTTCAAGAGGAAGTACCTGCAGGGCAAGAGAGGTATCGAGAAGCCTCCGTTTGAGCTGCCCGAGTTCATCAAGAGGACGGGGATCCAGGAGATGAGGGAGGCCCTGCAGGAGAAGGTGGGCTTTCACAACCACAGAGGCTCTTTTTTAGCTCTGCTACCACCTGTACGAACACAGCATCTTCTTTGTCCGAACACAGGAGGACGCTAAGACCATGAAAACCAAAATGAGAGAGAAGGTTCGTCCCAAGATGGGGAAGATCGACATCGACTACCAGAAGCTCCACGACGCTTTCTTCAAATGGCAGATCAAACCCAAGCTCACCATCCATGGAGACCTTTACTATGAGGTACCTTATGTTTGGGAATGTGACCGTTCCTCATTCATCTCACCTTCAGCAAAATTTGCATTTCAAGATCCACCGACTGACCCACCTGGTGTGTGACTCTGTGTCTTTGCAGGGTAAAGAGTTTGAGACTCGTCTGAAAGAGAAGAAGCCCGGTGATCTGTCAGATGAACTGCGTATCGCTCTGGGCATGCCGGTCGGACCTGTGAGTTCCACCAGCTTTAATATTCACTGAGCTAAAACACAAAAAAGCCACAAGCAGCAACTTAGCAGAGCTTCGAGATCATATATATCGTCTCAAAAAACACACATGACCATGAACAGTATATTTGTTTGTATATGAAATAGATGTCAACTTTGTTTTGATGTTTCCTGTCTCATTATTACTGCTGCTACTTCCCTTCTTGTTGTGTTGCTCTCGCTGTTTCTGTTGTTGAATCTATGAATGTAGAGAAAGAATCTCCTCCTGTGATACGAGACGTAACACAACTTGTTAACTCGCAGACACAGGAACACAACAGCTGAGATAATGACATCACCGTTCAAAAAACAAATCTCTGCATGTAGCACTTATTTAAAAGTAACCGTGGTTGTTAGTGAGCTTATGTCATCTTTTCTTTCCCAGAATGCCCACAAAGTGCCTCCTCCCTGGTTGATAGCCATGCAGAGGTACGGCCCCCCACCCTCCTACCCCAACCTCAAGATCCCCGGACTCAACTCCCCCATCCCAGAGGTAACAGCACACACATCACATCCTCCAGCTCAGACATTTCCTGCCCATTTAAGTCACAGTTTAAAAGTCTTTCATTTATCTTGTTGGTGGGACTTTGATACTTCACCCTGAAGCTAAACATTTTAGCATTTTCATCTTCATCCTCCTCTTTCTCTGTCCATCAGAACTGTACATTTGGGTATCATGCTGGAGGCTGGGGCAAACCGCCTGTAGATGAAATGGGCAAACCTCTTTATGGTGATGTGTTTGGGACCAATGCTGCCGACTTCCAGGTAACAAGACAACACAAATACACAAAACATGGTCAATTAGTTACTACGTGTTTCTCATAACAAAGTTTTTCTACTTCATGAAGTTTGTACACACCCGGAGTCCTCTGTGTTTTACTGATGGATGGATGAATGAATGTGTGTGTGTGTCTGTGTGTGTGTTTGTGTGTGTTCAGGCCAAAGCGGAGGAGGAGGAGGTGGACCACA